>VUQJ01026587.1:8219-23288 GCA_015108635.1 Andinoacara biseriatus
TAAAGATGTAAAATAAAAAAAAAGAAAAAAAAAAAAACTTAGTTAATTGAGATGTAAATAATTTAAATAAATAAATAAATAAAAACAGATACAAGATGACTAAAAGAAAATCATTATTTCAGATGAGCTTACCATTGCTGCAGCGGTTTCCTGCACAACACATTGAGTCCCGTGCGCAACGCTTTCGGTTCTTACGGCAGGGCAGGCAGACGCCCCGAGCATCGTTGCAGAATTCATCACCTCCGCAGTCTTCATCATCCGCACAAACACCTGAGTTCTATATTATGATTAAAAATGAAAGCATTCTGTCAGGAAGTATATTGCCATGATTTCTACGAAAACTTGTATGACTGCAACGTTGTCGTGGCGCACAGACTTGACTTTTACGCACGGCTGAATTAATTACCTGCAAGGTGTCTACGGGTAATTTGTGTCCCATGCTACCGGAAGGTGAGGTGCGAGGACTTGGACTAACACTGTCGGCACCTTTGCCAACCGGAGCACCGGGCAGGTTTTTGATAGCGTTGGAATTCGTCAGGACTGCGCCCGCGTTAACGTCCCCAAGGTATCCAAACAGCGTGAGATACACAGCCAAGAAGCGTCGGGCTGAAGGCATCTTCATGATTCCTTTCTTAAACTCTCCTGCAAACGCACGATAAAATGTCCCTGCTGTTTCGATAAGAAGAAATCTGTGAACGACAAAGTCCAAAACGGCCTTGAATCCCGAATCCTAAAGTTTCCAGAGAGTTTCGGAACGATGCTTGGAAGTCTCCTGACTCGCAGTCCTGGGATGATCTCTCTTTATACATGTGGACCTGTTTGTCTTCCCGCCCCTCGCTGCACTACAAAGGCGAAGGAGTGGAATTTCAAACAGAGACCCAGTGTACGGAAATGGCCATCTATTCTCCCTGCACAGGACAACGTTTCAGTGTTTGTGATGATAATGACCCGCAAAGCCTGTCTGAATACCCATCACCCACTGGTATACACGGACCCCCACCCCAGTCAGTACTTCCTCTATCTATTAAGTATAAAATATATACATAAAAAATACTGATTACAAATAAATTCTTCTTTAATATTTTAGTTTATGAAGGTGTTTTTTTATTCTTAATAACTCCATTATTCTTTGTTTTAAACCATCACTCAGGAATATGAGTAATAAATGCCTCTAGTGCCTCCTTCCTTTGATAGAACTCCAACATGATTTTTTTTAAATTATATTTCAACACAGAAAATAGACAATGACAAAGAGTTTTTCCGTTTTTATTGAACAAATATTTAGATTTTCAGATTTCATGCGAATTTACCAAAATATATAGATAGTTTTTTGAATGATTTCCAAATTATTATGGGTGAAATTTTATAGAATCAAAACGCTTTATTCTTCTTTTAATGTTGTAGCATATTTAATTTCTGAAATCATTTTGACTGTAGTAGGACAGTATTTCTGATTGTCTCAACTGCACATCTTTATAAAAGCCGTTTGCCTTTTCCAGTTTCTTTGACATCCTTTGACTGGCCTTTGGCTTTGTGAAGCCAGCGATTGAAGTTACTTAAGTCGATTAACTACTTCATTTGATCCCTCTGATTGCAAAGGGGGCAATTATCCCCCAACGTGTGCTTGATTACACCAGTGGCGGACATCAATGTGTAGGATATGCAGACCATTAAGGGGTGTGAAAACTTTGCCGAATTAATGGACTTCCGTGGAGAGGCCTTTCAGGCTTGACTGGCACTTGGAGATTAAAGGCGACTCTGATCTACCCTGCTCTTTGACCCTGTAGGCTCCACCACTTCAAGAAGGAGAAATGTATTTAAGAATATTCAAATTACGTCTCAGTGGGCGTCGATGACGCCCCATCACAGCATAAGTTTTCTATCTCCAGCCATGCTGCCCCTAAAAATTCCTTTTGTCGCTTCTGATTTATTTTTATTTTTTACTCAAAACTTTTTGTGACACTGACTTAAAAACATTTGCTTTTTTTGTTTTGTTTGTTTTTGCAGTGTGTAAACAGTCGGTTTTCACTGTGCAAGAAGAGCACTCTTCAGGTACTGAAGTGCGTGATAGAAATAAGAACTTTAGTTTCCCCTTGAAGATGCGTTTGCACTTGGACGTCATCTGCTGGCCACGCAGCCTGTATCCGAAGTTTGAGTGTGAGAACGCGTGTGCGTGTGCAGAAGTATCAGCGATGCGCCGTAGACACCTGACAAACACACTGGCACTTTGCGCATTTGAATTGCTGCATATCTTTTGAAGTAGAGCTTTTATCTCCACTTTACTAAATGTCAGTACTGGTAAGGTGAGCTCCTTTGATGCACTTTGATCCCCTTTGATCTCACAGAAGTGTCACCCTGTTGTTATGGCTGAAGCCATTCCCCTGTGCCCCAAACAGATTTGTTGTGCGAACAACACGGAGCCCAGAAAAGCTGAATCATCCGCACTTACCACTAAGTGGATGACATTAACTCTAGGAGTGATTATTAGATATCTGGGAACCTTAAGCAGTTCACATGAGGATGAGGCTCATGGGTGACGGGACATTTTAGTCTTACCAGCAGCTCCCTCGTGTGGCAACTACGGCAAATTCTGCAAAGCACAAATGCTCTTTTAACCACTCTGAGCTGTTAAAAAAGAAGACAACAAACACGACTCAAAAGTATTGTTTTTACTCTATAATTTTAAAAATCGTACACGTGGCACTCTGCAAAATAATTTACAGCAGAAAAATAACAACACAAGGCAAATATCAGGTAACTTTGCAGAAGGCAGTCAATAAAAACTCAAAACAGGTTGTTTGGTAAGTTATGACATACATAAGGCTTTGTGAAAACATAACCTGCCCTTAACACAAAATGGATTATCTGAAGAACTAAGATTTCTTTTTGTTTACAGTTCTCCATCAATAGATTTATATAATATGTGTGTTTGAATTTCCTGGGGTGAATGAATATGGGAGAATTTTGCCTACAGGACTTTCTCCCTAGACAGAATTTGCAAAACATAGTTGATACTGTCATTTCATCATTTTTACTTTTTTTTTTTCCCAAGCCTAACCAAGTAGATTTGTTGCCTAGACAAAACCAAACGACTGTAAACTACAACGCACAAGAAAGCGTTTGAAAGGCAAACTTCTCCTCCTAGAGGGGTGAGTGAAACATGACTTGAGCTTTCTGAGTTCCATTTAAACCAAACGGTGAAATGAGAATTTTAATCACAATGCATTATGATTAATGCTGTCCAAGATTGTCAAGAGTGGTAAACAGAAAATAGTTTCATATTTGTACTTGGCAAAATATTAAAAACTGCAAATCATTCTTGCCATCTCTAAAAGCTCAGATTTAATGACTCAAACAGGTGATGGATGGTCCTTCTGAGCTATGATTAATGCTCACTGGTGTTTTATATCAGGCCAGTAGTGATTGACTTCAAAAGACCACATTAGATATGTAGAGAAAAGCATGTCATTGCAGCCATATCAAGTATGATAGCTTTTAATCATTTTAAATGTTCCTGTGACATAAATCACAGGTGTAAGCAGGAAATTTATTTCACATATTTTGTCAGCCATCAAATGATTAGAAATTCTCTGTGGTGATTAATGTATTTATTAGCTATAAGAAAGGATGAAAAGCAGCCGTCTAAGAGGACACAGACGTTTTTGAGGTGTATATGTGTTCATGCAGCACTGAGAAGGTCTTGTAATGTAAATTTTGTATGCCATTGACTTAAGGCACTTACATTCCTTTTGACTTTATGTTCTGATTTTTTTTTTTTTGGATGTAAGAGGTGACGAGCTGGGCGAGAGATTGTGGTGCTAGTGTTCAAAGTTGAGATTTCACAAAATATAATCTTATTTCTTTCGCTTCTTTCTGCCTCTAGGAGACATTTGAAGATTTCCGCATGATTATGTGAAGTCGAGATAGTCTTTACGATAATGCAAATGTGGTAAATCTGAGTACCAAATGAAGAGGCGGATGAATTTCTATGGGCAAACTCGACATGGCGGAACCTGTTTAAAAACCTTGACAATACCACAAGTGATAAATCATTGATCAAGTTCACAAATTTATACAAGTCTCCGATTTTCTAAAGAATGTCGTCAAGTACGTTACAAAGTAATCAAGCACAAAAGAAGTCACAATACAAAAACAAATAACCAGTACTGTCATCTCAACATCGCTTATTATAATTTATCAACAGCACCAAAGACACCGAAACCATGTTCACAGTTATGTCAGTACTATACAGGAGAGGACGTCCGGTTTGGGTGGATTGGAGGCGTGACTGAAAAACAAACTGAAGAGGGATGTAGGCAGAGGAGCATTCATATGCATGATTTAAAAAAAAAAAAGAAGCCTATTACAGAACAGAAAAGTGTGACCTCTACTCAAGCTTAAAATGAGCAATAACTGTGGATTTTCTCAGTTAATGGTCTTAAGTGCATAAGGACACATTGCTTCATGGAAATACTAGCTGACATTTCATGTGTGCCGGTATGTGAGTCATTAAATTTTTAAGCAGGGCACTTTAAGAGTCACGTCTATTTCCACTGAATGCACAGTGTTTGTGCTTTTCAAGGTAGATAAATCTCATAAATTGTACTGAGTATTTGATTTTAGCCCAGAAGTGTTCACGTGTGACAATATATCTCGTAAAGTCAAATACTATGTACCATACATACTGTGTTTTCTATAAGAAGAACCATCTGTGACATTCAGGTTAGTCTTGAGCACTTGGTACCAGTTGTACATGCCATCCGTAATGTGTAGATGTCTACAAAGTGTTACAGATTGCAGCAAGCAGCTGCATGTCGATAACCGGGGAGCAACTGCAATAACATCAAATCCCTTCCCAGAGTTCACCAAATATTTCACTAAAGATTGCAGAAAAACAAATCTATTTAAAAAAAAAAAACAATAACCCTCCCTTTTCTTCTTTTGAGCAGTCGACAAAAGAGGAATGTTCACACGGTTTGTTTGTTTTTAAAAAAATCATAGACCCAAAACTTAGACAAACTTTAAAACATTCAGCCATCCACTAAACATCTTTTCACGTTACATTGGGAAAACCTGGCTCCACTATCAGCCTCTGTTGTATTGTGTGTGTGTTTGTGTCTGTGTGTGTGTGTGTGATTGTATCCCTGCACTTTCTCTGCCTTTTAGACCCAAGTGTAAAAGAACACTGGAGAAGTGCTACAGCAGTCCCATTATAAATGCTTGATCCAGAGCCACAGTGAAATAAAGGCATATTGGTGACCCAGAGGGTTTGCCATCCATCTGTTTATCTTCTCTTCCATATCTTCTTTTTCTTTTTTAATGCAGTTTTTTTTAAAACATCGCAACCATGTCCTGCAGTAATGACCAAACCATTAAAAGCCAACAAATAAAGAGTTTCTTCTGGTTTCAAGAGGAAAGGAGGACTTCAAAAATCAACGTCCCAGCCAGAGTTGTCATCAGGAGGTGGGTCTTCATTGTCCTCTGGGAAGCTGTCGAAGTTACTTGTGTCAACTGCTGATGTGACCTGATAAAAACACAAAATAATTTTTCACGCGCAGAATAAAAAAAAAAAAAACAACAGCAAATGATGAATTTTGAGAGCGAATGACTTCAAGACAAAAACAACAGTGTGGACTTACGTTAGGGATAATAGGTGGTGTCAGTGTCCCCTTCTTCAAACCTTCCCAGTTAAAGCCCTCAAACCATCTAACAGAAAAACAGCATAACTTCATCATTATAAGGAAAACCCATTACTAAAATGTTTTGATAAAGTAAAAAAAAAATCTCACTTGTGCTTTTGGATGTCTTTGACACCGTTTTTCAAGTTTCCCAGTCTTTCAGAAGGATTATCCCTGAAGTAGAAAAAACAAGTATGATTCAACACGCAGACCACTTAAATGAATTACTATGTGTAAATGTCTACAGGCACAAACACTTACCTGCATAGCTTTTTGATTAGGTTGGCAGCATTTTTGGTAATTTTCTTTGGAAACTCAATCATGTCGATTCCTCTCAAGATGATGTTGTAGGTTTTCATAGGATCGGGGCCAGAGAATGGAGGACTACACAACAGAGGCAAACATATTACTTTGAAGTTAAAAGTGCTTAAGTGTGGACAATTTTGTAATCAAGTACTATCAAACTGTTTTGTGTAAGTTGTGTCTTGAACTGACACATTTTAATTTTCACCAGGTGAATCAACATTTCCAAATTGTTTCGTACCATCATCGCAAAAAAACTTTATAAACAAGTTTGTCAAGGACAAGCCCAGGCCTGTGAGTACCTGCCAGTTAGGAGCTCAAACATAAGGATTCCTAGAGACCAGTAGTCAGCGGAGATGTCGTGGCCCTTGTTCAGAATGATCTCTGGTGCTACATACTCTGGGGTCCCACAGAAGGTCCACGTTTTCTTCCCAAACCCAATCTTTTTGGCAAAGCCAAAGTCCACCTAAAGAAAACAAAATTTTGGTCATTAGACAAAGAGGAATTTGATTTAAAATCCTCCTCATGCTATTTGGGTTCCTATCATATCATGTTCACTGTTATGCATACTAATGGTGGCATAATAATGGTGGAAATAGTGGCATTAGTGGGTTTGGAGCTGAGCTGAGTAGCTGGTGGCTGCTCTGCCAAAAGAGACAAACTGGTTTCTCCACGAGGAGAAGAGGGAATGGTGGTGTACCTCAAAAAACAGAATCTAAAATAACCTTAGTTGCACTTTTTTCTTCACACTGTGATTATTCTTTTATTTAAATCCATTGTGTGGCAGTTTTCAAAATGATTTTTGACATTTCACTGTACATGAGAGGAAGGTGGCATTTCTCTTCTTTTGCATGGTTGTATCCATCTCAAAAACACACAAACAGTCTCCACGTTGATCTCTTACCAGTTTGGCGTAACCCCTGTGGTCCAATATAAGGTTCTCTGGCTTAAGGTCTCTGTAGATAATGCCTTTGGAATGCAGGTAAGCAAAAGCTTCCACTACACAGGCTGTGTAAAACCTGGTGGTTGAGTCCTCAAATGAACCCCTGAACAGAGCAGGAGATTAACGGTGGATATACGTATGGAACTGTAATTTATATCAAATAAAAACATGTGATACAATGTCAATAATGTAGGTATAAAATCACTAAAAATATTGCTTAGAGCAGGGCTCAAATATTGTTTTACCAAAATTACCTTAACTGCTACACTTTGCCATATAATTGTGTGTGTATGACACTAATCAGTTATGACTGATGTGGGGGAAAATGAGCTTACCGGTCTCTAAGAATGGTCCACAGTTCTCCGCCTAAACAGGCTTCCATCAGCATGTAGAGGTATTTGCTGTCCTTGAAGGTTCTATACAGTCTGAAAACACACAAAAGTGGTTGCTGTAAAATTCATAAACATGCAACTATAATTGTAATGCAAATAATTTTGGTAAGCCTCAATAGTGCACAACAAAACACTCCCAAAGTGTTTTATTAGATTCCAGACAGGGAACATACTTGGCAGGCCAAGTGTTTACTTTTCTCCTTTTTAAAAACTTTGTCATATTGCCAAATGTTTCTCTGGCCACGCAGCTTAAAACTGGCTTATCTTGTCAGTCAGTATTCCAGTACATAAACTAGCATTCATGGTGCCATCTCTATTAAACCTTTCCCAAACTGTCTGCATCCCCTTATCAGCACTCTCCCACCTTTGTGTTTTATAATCAGTCACCAGGATGCTCCTGGCCACAAACACGCCAAGGAAGCTGAACCTAAATTATTATAAACTAATTTATTTCACTTGACTCAAGAATGTCCAGCCAGTATTCGTCACGCTCCTTCTCGTGTTCTTTGCTGCATTTCAACCATGCAGTTCCATGCCACTTCATCAGCAAAGGATTTCCGAAACACTGTTTTCCACAGATAATCACTGTGCCAAGTCAGAAGTACTTAATAGAAAGCAAATTGTGCGTACCTTCATTATTCAAGGGTGACTATTGAACCATCTGTTATTAGTAGCATGGCTTGCCTAAACCTCCTAACCACTGCTGCAGCTGTGTTTTGTTAGCCTGCTGATGCTTGCATCTCCCATCTTTATGAAGTCACACTATCTGGTTTCTTTCTTGTTTAGGCAGTTCTTTATTATTGTTAAGCCATTTTATATTACCTACAACCCAAGCCAAAACTGAGAACAGTGCGGTGATGGCAGACTCTTTTTGTAACCACATTTATCAAATTATCCTTAATAGGAAATGTTTTTTTTTAAATAACTTTTACTTTGATCATTGCTGAAAATGTGTGTAATACTGCATGCACAGTTTTAGTGTGGGATCAAACATTTATTGCTATTATTTATGTTGCATTTTAAGGACGCTGATGTTAGGAAGCTACCTAACAATGAAGTCAGAGTGGGCCTCTTGCATGATGAGTTTTTCTGAGCGAATGTGCTCTTGCTGTCTTGTGTCGACGATGTGTCGCTTCTTCAGGATTTTCATGGCAAATGTTTTGTTCTCATCACTCTTGAGCTGAACCTGCAGCGATAGGGAAAGAAAAAGGTTCAAATATTAACGTCCGGGCTGCAAATGAACGTGTGCAGCTTGTCAGGCAGTTCCAGAAATGGGTAAAGATTTTTTAAAATTTACGTTAATGTCACAGTGCAGTGCCTCATACCAGCTCAACACGTCCAAATCCACCAACCCCCAGAGTGTCAATGATGTTAAAGTCAGCTAGGTTCAGATTGAAGAAAAACGCATTCTCTGCTTCATACCTGTGGGGCCGGGGAAAAGGGAGGAAAGAGAGAAGGGGAACAGGATTAGAGATGAGATGAAGGATGAAAGAAAACATAATCCACTTTCAACAACCTGAGACAAAATATCCGTCTTTCCTTGAGCTCATTTGTTTGCAAATCTTAGAGGAATTAACTCATAGTAATCTATCAAGGATGTTATTGAGGATGTGGAGAATATAAATATGAGCACATGAAAAGGATGTTTTCGAGTTTGAGTATTCTGGCAAATTACTTTGACCTATCTTTGATCACAGACTAACTGTCCCCAGCTTGTCCCAATTCTTTATAGGAAAGAACAAAGATGGGACATCCGTCACACGAGCTACTCACTACTCAGCTGGCTCAGAAGACATGCCTTGGCTCTGCCAGTGAACTCCACAACATGCCGGCATGCTGGCAGTGGAGATTGTTTCCACGTGTCCACCCCTTATCCCCAGATGCCCCGTGTCTTCTCTGGTTATTGTTTGATCCAGACCGAGTTTCATCAGCTCAGTTTCTGGATCAGTGGGCTTAGGACAGATCCAAGCCCGAATAGGCCTTTCTGGGTCACTCAGACTATCGCCTCAACGTCAGGTCTCAAAAATATTTTAGCTGTATGTTTATGTAGACAGCAACTTATCAAATAATACCTGCACAGACGACGTGTTTAGATAAGTCAGCAGCCTTCGTTTATGGAGCTGCAGGGATTAAGGTTATTTACATAAAAGTAAGTTAAACACTTTTATGTAAACTGTTGCAGGTCTGAATGCAGTAACTAAATTGCTAAACTGTGTTTGCCTTTCGTTCTGGCTTATCTGCCTTTTTCAAGTGTTAAAAAAAAGGGGAATTGTACTCGTTTCAGATCAGTTACACTTGGAACCTTTTCCCTAAGCTACATGGCAGTGGGCACTTTGGTGGCACGTGTTGGCAGGTTACAGAGCACAATGTTTCTTGGAAACACATCAGGTTACCAGGACACTCATGGTTTATTTGTGTGTATGTATACACTATTACTATCATGGGAGATTTACAGGTTATCCTTTCATCTTTCCTCCCCTACCCTGACCTGGATGCAGGCCCAGGAAACACTTCAAATCCCCAAATAAGCTCTGCTTAAGAAAAGGATGGAGACAAGTAACCAAGAGTACTTGACATACTGTGTGTGGAGCAGTATTATTAAAAAGTCAGTGTGACTGATGCAGGTATAAACATGGACTTGGAGTGTGTGCACCCATGCAAAAAAACAAGATGTGTCTGGGCTCTGTTAATGAAGAAGTGTTTTACAAATTCTGCCAAGATACAGAAGGATGGGAATGAGGACAGAATTTTACATAGTAAAGGAGCGAAAACTGTTATGTAGCAATAGCAATATACAGCCAGTAGATGGAGGCGTTGCTTCAATATGCGGCATCAGTAGCAAAGAGCTGATGAACTCTGTGCCATTCACAGCTTAAGCACAAAATTAATCTTTTTCTATTACACAAGCAATGAAAGGAGAAATCTGTGTCTTCTATTGTCTACAAAAGATGAACCACTTCTTTAGGCGAGTAACAATAGAAAACCATTAAGATGCTTTGCAGTGTAATGAATAGTTTTGTCACAGGCAAAACACAATGTCTTAATCAAGGACACAGTCTCTGTAGGCATGAATGAATAATGGAGATGTTGACTAAGGCAGCTATACACAATGCAGTTTTTTGTCCAGATAAGCAGAAAACTACACTTGTCTGTATCCATGACTGAGCCATGATATGCCAGAAACTGGAATATGATACAAGGGAAAGGATCCGCTGGGACTGAAAGCGCACATCCACCTTAAATAGATGTCTAAACCTTGACCTTGAATAAAAGTGAACACAGAGCTCAGCAGCATCTCTCACAATTCGCTGAGCAGCATATGTATTATAAGTCTGAAATAAGATGTTACTTACAACTGCCATCTTGAAAATCCATTACAAGCTCAGCATTGCAAAAGGTGCCTATGCAGGTCAAGTAGCACCCCAGTGGGTGATAAACTGTATCACTGCACGAATGAGGTCATAAAAATGATGCAATCCCCATGTGTCTAAAGTGTGTGTCAGTATTTGTGTGGGAGTCTGTGCGCCATTATCCTCATTTACTTTGCTCCAGTTCTTCTTCATCTGTCTGACTCAAGGGAGTAGAAAGAGGAGAAGAAAGCACTTCTGACCTTAAAACAGACTTAAATGCCACTTTTATTTATTCCTGCTTATTGAACTTCTACCCTCTCTCAAAAGATGCAGGACCTGCTGAGTCATAGGGGCTCATATTTTCTCATTAATTTTTAGTTATTAAGGGTTTTCTTGCTGGAAGGGCCTAAACTGCTGATTAACAGTAAGTGGAAATGGCTGCTTGAAAGGACATTCAGAACATTTTAATCACAAAGAGTAGGGAATAATAACTGGTATTAACCTATTTGAGGGCCATCTAAATGACTTTTTAAATTTGTGCTTTGAGAAGCAAAAGATTATTTTTAGGTCATTTTATGCCTTTGAAAGAAAGGGTAAGCATAACGCTTCAGGATTTATGGGTAACATAATTTCAGATTTCTTGATAAAGTATTTTCTCTTACGATAAGTCAGCATTGCCAGAGAAAATTTTTTCTTTTACTTTGTCTTATCTTTAGATTTTCCCCTTGCCTCTGAATATATATTAAAAAAAAAAGAAAGTTTTTATGAATGTGGAAATAGGTGAAGTGGCAGCATTGTGTAGTATTGTATGTGTGCATATAGTCTTTGAAGAAAAGACCTGTCAACCCCACAGAGAGCAGCTGTAATTTCCTGTACAGCAACGGCGCTACTGAAATATGCTTATCCACTGTGACCAATTAGAGACAGTTTCCATCACCGTGGGATCCTGACTCAGGCTTTCCTCACCGTGAAGCAAACGTGCTCTGCTGAGTGGGGATTACCAGCAAGAGCCGACACAGTGCACAGCAGGGAAAGCTTCCTTAATCAGAGTGAAAATAACGAGTGATGAGACACATTTGAGGAAGCAGAGAAGGTGAGTGGGTCTAATTTGAGGTAAAGTTCTGGCTTGATGATAAAGTTATAA
Organism: Andinoacara biseriatus; assembly: GCA_015108635.1. Taxonomy (NCBI): domain Eukaryota; kingdom Metazoa; phylum Chordata; class Actinopteri; order Cichliformes; family Cichlidae; genus Andinoacara; species Andinoacara biseriatus. The sequence goes on from VUQJ01026587.1 coordinate 20,030, forward strand.
ACATTTGTCATGCAAAAGTACAAGTTGTTACTCGTTTGCATAAAATTTGCATTGTATAAAACTTGTTTCGGCATGTATATATGCTGTACTCTTCTTGGCGGCTTATTATAAAGGCTCAAATTATATAACCAAGGCTTCTGCTAATACAACACAACAATATTGTGTTGATCATCATTTCATGCTGACAGCCACCAGTTATTATATTATCATATTATCATAGATCTACTGGCTGGCCAAACAATCATCAGTGAAGCCATAGAGGGTATCTGGCTGGGGCTGAAAGCCAGAGGTAAGACCCCCCCCCCCAAGTCCTTGTTGCCTCTTTCCAGCTCTGGTGTTATGTTCTTGACTGCTCTGCTGACTAAATGGCACTGACTAGCAAAAGATCACTGGCACTCTAAGCTAGAAATCCACAGCATCAGGCAGACGTCTAGTCTGTTTTGTCACCCTCTTATTCTCTCTCTGTCTCTCTAAATCTATCTACATATGGGATAAGCTGTTCCTGCTCTCTTGCTCCCTATAAACTGTCATTACTAGGTTCTTGTTTCTACTCACCTTGACTCTCAACATAGCGCTGAATCAGTGGGGTATCAAATTATGCCAAGTGATGGCTGAATGAACCTCTAGATTCCCACCTCAATGCCAAAGTGCCTTCTACAGAGCCATTCTCTTGTTTCCATAGTGAAGACAAATAGAGTACATATTAATTCCTCCAGAAATAGAGGTGAAGGTCATAGCCTATGCTTTCTGTTTCCCACTGGGTGTTACATTGTTATGTAACGGACCTAAAGCCACGAAGCATTAACAGCTGGCCTGCTTGTTTCTTCGCGAAACATTGCAGCTGTGTAAAATTCTTAAAATAAAACGTGAGGAGCACAAAACTCACTTTCCAAGTAAAAAGTCCTACGATACATTACCATGATTAGTATTTTAATTATTTATGCACAGCATTATTTTTTTCCTTGTCTTACTTGGCTTTGGCATCAGCGTCCTCGTGGCCTTTGCTGGACACGTCTTCCAAACTGCCAATCAGGTGCTTGAATGAACTGAAACACAGGCAATAAATGTTAAAACAGGGCTTGCTGAAGCATTTTAGAGCATCTAAATCTACAGTCGATCCAGGCCAAAGTAAGAGATACAAATATTCTCATTCATTCTAGGTAATGTATACATAGCTTATGCCACAGGGAATAAATCAGTTTATATCTGTATAAGAAGCTGGTGCAAAGTATGACCAGTCTGCCAAAAACACTCCCAGTTAGTATTAAATATTCATCAGTCTGCTTTTACAGACAAGCCTCTAAAAATTGCAGACGAAGAGACAGATGAGAAGACAGGGCTGCCCAAAGAGGTGTAAAATAGTGTGGTGGCAGATGGTGGGTGAGAGGGATTTTTGAGACAAAAGTAGACACTTTGCATAAATATTTAGTGAATAAATTAAAAATTAAAAACACAGTGTGCTGAGTGATAAAGAAATCACTGGAAGTTATGCAAGTTATTAGTAGGCGTGAATCCCTGTGACAATATTTTGTATCTTTTACTGTACTAAGTAAAGTGCATTAAGTTATTTAGCTGAAAGAAGCAGAGCAAGAACATCTTTTTATCCCTTAATATTTCAAATTATGGTAAGAAAAAGAAAAAGCATAATATCGAATGTATTAGATGGACCAATAAGCTGCACATTATAGCTGCTGAAATAAAATCTTCTGCACTTGCATTTCTTGAGAGAATTGGTACATGAAAAATAACTCTTGTGCTTTGGCTCATTTCTCCCTGAAATATGACTTTCTATGCAAAAAAAAAAAAAAAAAATCCTGGAAGAACAACTGCAGTAGCTGAGGCACTTTTCAAGCAGGGCTCATCAAGCTGTCAGCAAGAAGATGCACGGCATCTGGTGTTTTCTCCTGTTGAGACCATAATACCTACTAGCTTGGGCTGTTTCTGAGCTGAGCTTTTCTCTAAATGTTTGGCTGCTTACAGTGACTATTGGACTGAGCCAGTAAATCCATGCTGCTTCTTTTTTTATTCTCTCTTGCTTTCCCACGGCTCCTGTAATTATCCTTATTGTACTTCTTAACATGCACACTGTTTCCTTTTTAAGCGACACACATGCACGGATATTAAGAAAATAAATAAATGGGCCCAGAAGACCAAAAGGTTCAAGAACAAATACCCTGCACCAAAACCGGCCTGGCTGGGTGACACACAAGCACACAGACTGAAGCACTTTTGTGGGCTGTAGCAGCATTAGCTGCTTATATGAAAGGCAGCAGTAATCATCTGCACTGGATGACTCACTCTCTATCCCCTCTGCTAGCTTTGAGGATGGCCCATTTGTGCCTGCTGCGTTCCCTAAGGCCACAGGGAGCCCCTTGGAAAGCAGATTTCCTCTCCCCACCATACTGCTTGTTAATGCTCGAGACCAAGATGCTAAGAGACCGAATGTTTCCTCACATAGTAAACAATTATGAACTTTTTCAACTCTACAAAACCTTTCAATAGCACAACCTTACTATAAAATGTGAGATTGTAATTAAATGTCAAATAATAATACAGTAAGAAAAGAGGAAAATGGCAAATGTTTGAGGTCAGACTTGCACAAAAAAATACTCTGAGTTGAAAAACACAGTTATGCTCTGGGGTAATGGCCCAAAAATCAGTGAAAAAAAATAGCAGCTGTTTGCCATTCCTTCATAAATCTAGCATATATTTAAACTCTTTACTGAAATTGGATTCTGGACACGTTACACCTGGCTTTCTGGCATAACTTAAAGCAAGTGCAAATAAGTTAATTTCTTTCATCTTTGTACGGAAAATATTAATATGACAATCAAGAAAGTCCTGAACATAGAAACTGGACAAGTTTAGATGATGGTGTGATTTTAAACTTTTATCACTTACAAACTTTGATTTAGAGTAGGAATGTTTAGCAGTGGCTCACAGGTAGTGCCTTAGTGAAAGAAATTATACATTTTTAAATGCAGCGTAAAACTAAAACAACAAAGGAAGACTCATGAAGTCAGCAATCTTAAGCAATAACATTTGTATTACAGAAATAAGTGTCAAAGGTTTGCTTTCATTCTAACATCGGCAACCACAAACTGGTCACACCAGATGAAGCAAGGCTGTAACAGAACAGCCTCTGAATGTATTAAAATGAGTAATGTGGAGTTTGATGTGTTTTTTTTTTTTAAATCCAGCTTTGAAACTATAATATAAAAAGGATATGCCAGTTAACTTGAATCATGACTCATTACAG
>VUQJ01026589.1:8632-19616 GCA_015108635.1 Andinoacara biseriatus
TCCAAGAGCAGAAGGACGAGGATTAAAAAAAATGCATCAGCTTGAGGAAATAGTACAAAGTCAATGAAACCATTGTGCCTACTCAGCAAGAAATTATTTATACCAAATACATTTTTAATCAAACAGTAAGTTCAATGGCCTCTAACAAGCAGATTTGACCTGATTGGTGTAACATTATAATATGTATGCATATATATATATGCATACATATATGCATACATATATGCATATATATATATATATATATATATATATATATATATATATATATATATATATATATATATATATATATACACACACAGATGATACACACGTTTTGACCACATTTGTCCAGCACTTTGGTCTAGTTTGACACGTCTCAACATTACTAAAAATATTTTTAAAAATTTGTGTAGATGGTCATTGTTCTCACTGGTTTAAATCTGTCAGCAAACCTTTCAAATGTTTTCCTGTAGCACTATCAGTGTTTAAGAGTTTATTTTAGCTTAGTTTGATTAATGTCAAAACACCAACAAAACCGAAGACATTCCAGTCTGTAGCTTTAGTGCTAAATGTTAGCATGCTAACAGACCAAACTAAGATGTGAACATATGATTAACATATTAGCATGCTAACTCACCAACTTAGCATGGTAACATTTGTTGAATATATTAGTTAGCATGCTAACACACCAAACTAACATGAATATCTGGTAAACATATTAGTTAGAATGCTAATATTAGCATTTATTTTAAATACACCTTGCCAGCTTCAGTGATACCAGCTCAGCTGTAGATTCTTATTTTCTTGTATTTTTATAAGTCTAATAATAAAGTCAGTCCATAATGACACCGATTAGCTGTCTTTCTCCTGGTCATTTCGACTCTGGGAAAAATAGCGTGGAGCCCATATGGTTGGATTTTTCACTATGGAACCATTTTAATGTTGTATTGGGTCTAAGATAAAAAAAGATAGGACAAAATTTAAATTATCCCACGACAGGGAAATTTGTGGGAGGATTTGCAGAATGAGAAGAGTAATTTAAAATACATACTTTGTTATTCTGTTGTTTTTCCTTTAATTTTACATCGACCAGTTTATTTTAAAATACTGCAGTCTGCCAGGTATACATAAATTTTAAATCAAAGGCACATGGGTGGTACTGCAAGTAGATGTGGCTATAACTGGTGTAAGAGAGCTTGCCTGGCTGAAAAAGTATTCTGCACACTTAATTATATATTTTAACTTATTTTAATTAGGTCTGATGTTTGTCATAACTTTGGTTATGGGTCTATAATCTTATCTATAAGGATGACCAAATTAAGAGCAAACCAAAAGATGCAAAGTTTACTTTTTATCCAGGTGTCAATGTTAATGTACTTCAGTGTGAAATAAATAGCAATAATCTTATTTGAATTGTTAATATTTATACATTTTAAGATTTATTCTTGAATAAAAAAAATAAAAAATTGTGTTTCCATTGTTCTTTGTTACCTTCTCTTCTCAGTATATGTAGAGGTAATCCCTGTGAACTGTAAGATCAGGGTTCAGAAGGCTCTAAATCAGGGGTGCCCATACTTGCAGCCTGCAGGCCACTTCCGGCCCTGCCACTACTAATAACATACAATTTGACCCTTTAAGTTACTTTGTTGACATTTCGCCTAACCCCCTTGATTGGAGAGGAAGGCGTGGCTATAGTATAGTACTGATCCTGTTTGTGAGCATCAGTAAATCAGAAGAAGGCTCTCAAAGGAAGGTAGAATGTATGTTTACTTGCAGCCAATGCATAAAAAGCATTTTAAAAAAGCATAAAAGGTCAAAAGGAAACTTTAGTTAAAAGTTGGAAGAGCAAGATTAGACCTAAACTTTCCAAAAAAAAAAACTGATCAGAGCTGTGAAAGCTTGACAAATTAAAATCATGTAGTGTTATGGGAAAAATGCTCCTGTGTGAGTGTACTAATCCAAAATGGAAAATAGAAAAACTTCAAAGGTCTTTACTGTACATTAAATCTTAGCCAGCTTAACCATATTCTCATTAAAAAGGCCACTTTAAAATTTTTCTACAACATAATATTTACTTGACTACTACCTAATTCGTATATAAGCACTCACTGCCCACTTTATTAAGTTCACCTCATTAACAGAAATATTTAATCCAGTCACTCGGCACTGCTGATCTACTGGGATTTTCACCCACACAACCATCTCTGTTGTTTACAGAGAATGGTCAGAAATAGAGAAAATATCGGGTGAGCGGCTGTTCTTGGGAGAAAATGCTTTGTTGATGTCACAGAGGAGAATGCCAGACTGCTTTGTGGCAGGGGCAGCATGTTGGCATGGTACTGTGGCCTCACAGCTAGAAGGTCTGGGTTTGAATCCACCTTTATTTTTGTCATGTAAACAGCAGGAACAACCCAGGGGGGGATGACTAACTTTAATACTGATGACTGTTTTAGCAACAATAGCAACACAGCAATGAATAATATTAGTTCCAGCTGAGTTTGACCAATCAAAAGCTAAGATTTGTATTAAAGGTTTCCCATTATCAGCATTTTGGAGCCTCTGAACCAGACAAAAGGTCAAATGAATTCCCCCGACAGTAGATTAGAAGAAACAAGTTCAAGTTTGGAAGTGAAAAACACGTGGGGCTGTCCAGGCCATGGAGAAGCAAACTTAAATAACCTCTGCCTCTCTGCTTCACTGTGAAACGCCTAAACGGGTTTTCATCTTTATTGTCTTAATGCCTGGTGGATTTCAAGAGGTTAAATTAAATATGTAACATGAGGCCAAAAAATTACTTTTAAAAACTGATATTCAGGTTTTCCTTACAAAACTGTTGATTCACCATCCACACGTTTGACTTTGAAATAAATTAGCAGTTTATGATAGTTTCCACCAGGGGTCGCACTCTCACCTTTTAAAGAGGACAGCCTGCAGAGGGCTGCATTAAACTGAGCTCATATTGCTACATAAAACACCGAAGCATAAATTAAGTGTATTTTTACTCTTTTTTCGAGCATCACAGATCTGTGAAATAATTATATCAATTATTTTGTGAAATAAAATAAACAGTGATGTTTTAATAACTGAGTTATCAGCTATCCTTTGGAAACCTTTACAGTGACGCAGAGCTCCTTATTTTAGTGTACAGGAGGTGATCTCAGTGGGTTTTTTTATAGACGTCATGCTTTTATCTGTTTAATCATCCTAAGTAAGAACAAGTAAAGACTCCGTTTGAGGTTCTTCCCCTACGTGGGACTGCAGAGTTACAAATCAAGATTTCACTCTATCCCAAAAGTAGGTCGATTTTGGGATGGAGTGTGGAGATGTTTTCTCCAGTCTTGTTTCTTTTTTTTGCCTGAGAATCGTATCCTGTTTGTTGTGTTGCTTTTCTAGTTTCTTTCCCTTCCTCTGCTTCCTTTTTGCTATTGTTAGTTAGTTTGTTTTTTATCCACTGCAAATAAGAAAATATTAAACAATGTATATGCTCTGCTTGTATACAGGAAAAGGTAGAGATATTGCAGGATTACGTGCTTCTTTTTTTGGACATGTCACCAGCGGAATGAGCTGTCTTTTCCTGAGAATAGATGCATATTAAACTGGTCAGGTGAGTTTGGAACAATAGAGAAAGTAGGTAGTGCATCTATTTTTGGATCATCCTGAGCAACACAGGGAGGGTTTTCACACAGGCCTCGGGCATAACAGAGAAACTAAAGGTCACTTAATTAGCTTGCTCGTCATAAATTATTCAGTGGTGTCTTAGTCAGTCCTGCAGGAGTTTAAGGTGGCAACTGTAGGTCTGTTCAGACTTTGTAAAACCAGTTTCACGCATCTCCATGCAACCCGCTGACTGACAAGTACAGGCAGTAACTTAAAAACCAAAAGAAAATGAAAGAAAGTTTGTTTATAATGCATAAAACGTCAAGCAATTCACTGCTGCGCTAATGCCCGGTACCAAAAAAAGAGACACAGCAAAACATAAACTGTCTGTGAATCAGACACCACAAAGTTCTCCGGAGAGCAGCTTGTTTTCCTGTTGGCCTGTATTTGTTGCAGTGAAATCCTGCGCTCTCTGACTGGTTGACATTGTGTTGTATGTCGGGTTGTATCCAGGCACTTCCCTCTGTTTATGTGCATTTATAAATGTCATGCACTGGGACTGGGAAATTAGCCTCTTTGGAGGAACTCTTCAGTTCTTGCTGGCTTTTGAAAGTATGTCACATGATGATGGACACAGCAACCGATTAGCAATAATTCCTGAAAATCGTATCTAAGTCGGGCAATAAAGTAACAACGTGCTTGCTGACAAGAGTAAGTGGAGTGGAAAGCAATGGTAATTTTCTGTTCACTTCATTCAATTTGATTTCACATTTGTGTGGAATGCAGTTGTGGCCGCTATTGACTCTTGTTTTGAGCTTCTGGTACGCCAGGTGCTGACAGCCCAGATTGTCATCATGGAGGAAATCTCAATGCAGAGAGGAATCGAGCTGAGATTCTGCAACCAGTGGGAATCCCATATCTCCACAGTCTGGGACTGAACTCTATCCTCCAAGATGACAACTCTCACCCCCACAGAGCAGGGTTCATCAGAGACTCCCTCCAGAATTTGGGGGTGGTGAGGATGGAATGGTCTGACCTCAACCCCATTGAACACTTGCGGGCTCAGCTTGGACATGCTTCCATAGTGACACAACCACACTGGCTTACTTACGACAAATGCTGATTGAAAAACCATCCCGGTGAGTGACCAAGTTTTTCATTGGTGCAACCCACATACTCAACTTTACTGCTCAACACAACACAAACACAAATTTCCTTTTTTTTTGTGCTAAGTTAATCAAATAACCCCCTAAGTGTAAGCAGTTGGTGAGAGTAGAGGGCATGAACTGCCTTTTAACAGGAAGAGACTTCCAGTAGAGCCAGGCTCAGGGAGAGGCAGTGTTAGTGTTGTAGAAACATTTGGGGGAATGACGGAGAAGTGGTCAGTGCATCATACAAAGTGACCTAGTAGGCTGACCCTAGATCAACATAACTGGTTTGGGGTCCCTTGATCCAGCCCTAACTATGAGTTTTATAAGAAAGAAAAGAGTCTAATCTTAAAGGTAGAGATCCAACCATCCATCCATCCGGGGTGAGAGGCAGGGTACGCCCTAATCTAACCTTTAGGGTGTCTTTGGATGGAGGAACCTCAAGCAAGAACCAGAAACTTTCATGCTATGAGGCAACAGTGTTAAGTTAGCACATGATAAATTTGAAAGACAAATTACAGCATCCACTGCTGTGCATTTATAATTTGACATTGAGTATTATCGCGCATACCTGATCTTATCACCTGGTTCCATCATGCACACTCTGCAGGGTTGTAAACCCAGCAGCTGCATCATCTACGCTGCAGCATCAGCTCGTGTGTTTGCTGATGTCATAAAATGACTGGTTTGCCAATATAAGCAAAATATTAGTAGGCCAATAAAGCCATGTAATTTGGAGAGAGAGAGAGAGCAAGAAACAGAAAAAGGAGAAACAAAGTGTAACTGTTTGAAATTCAGGCTTTTAAGTTTGCTGCATTCCTTTCTGCTTCTGTTTTTATGAGATAAGAATTAAATGTGTTCTGCATATGTACCATATATGTTGTGCATGCATACCTGCAGGTTGGTGCATTCGTATACAAAGGCAGCTTTGCTTTTGGTCTGTTTTAATATCCCATCTTTTGGCACCAGATTTGCCACAGAGTGTACTCCTCTTGGCTTTCTTGAGTTTTATCGCCTTTTTTGCAGTGTTTCCCCCTTCTCTTTGCATTCTGTTTATCTCAACTTTTCTACCGTTTCAGCATTTGCTTTGCCCTGTTTGCCTACACAATTTTTTGCACTTTAAGTTACAAACAGCTTTATTGTTTTATGTAGCATCACCATGTAACAAATGTGTAGTGAACAGTCATGAAAGATGGATGAAGAAAATCAAGACCCCTGAGTTTGTGTGTGAAGTCTTGATTCATTACGCAGAGCAAAGTTTGGGATGAAAGCATCAATAATTATGAGCTACTGCTATAAAGTACATGATTCTGCATACTGGGTAATTTTGCTTTAGGTTCTGTAAGTATTAATTTGATGCTGAAACGTTTGTAATATTAGGCTACTTACAGTACCATGAAAAGGGGGGGGGGCTTCTCCCTTGGTGGCCTCAGGGTCTCGTCTCTGCTTTTTGCGGATGATGCAGTCCTGTTGGCTTCGTCAGGTGGTGGCCTCCAGCAAGAAGTGGAACGGTTCACAGCCGAGTGTGAAGCGGCTGGCGTGAGAATCAGCACCTCTAAGTCTGAGGCCATGGTCCTCAGCCGGAAAAGGGTGGCCTGCACTCTCCAGCTCAAGTGGAGGATTTTAAGTATCTTGGAGTGTTGTTCACGAGTGATGGGAGAAGTGAACAGGAAATCGACAGACAGATCGGGGCTGCTTCTGCAGTAATGCGGACGCTGCACCGGTCTGTTGTGGTGAAGAGGGAGCTGAGCGTAAAAGCGAAGCTGTTGATTTACTGGTTGATCTACATTCCTAACCTCACCTATGGTCACGAGCGTTGGGTAGTGACCAAAAGAATAAGATCGCAAATACAAGCAACGGAAATGAGTTTCCTTCGAAGGGTGGCAGCCATCCGGGAGGGGCTCAGAGTAGAGCCGCTGCTCCTTCACATCGAAAGGAGCCAGTTGAGGTGGCTCGGGCATCTGATTAGGATGCCTCCTGACCGCCTCTTGGGTGAGGTGTTCCGGGCATGTCCCACTGGGAGGAGGCCCTGGGGTAGACCCAGGACACGCTGGAGAGATTATATCTCTCGGCTGGCCTGGGAACGCCTTGGGGTCCCTCCCGATGAGCTGGTGGAGGTGGCTGGAGAGAGAGAAGTCTGGGCTTCTCTGCTTAGGCTCCTGCCCCCGCGACCCGGCCCCGGATGAGCGGAAGAAAATGGATGGATGGATGGATGGATGGATGGATGGATGGAACCTAATAACTGATGGTGCCACTCTTGGCAGAAATGAACTGCATTCAAGCGTTTGTGATAACTGGCAATGAGTCTTTCACATCACTGTGGAGGAATTTTGTCTCACTCTTCTTTGCAGATTTCTTTTAATTTAGCCACATTGGCTCCATCAATTACAGCAAGTCATCCTGAAGCAAAACAGCCCCGGACTATCACATTACCACAGCCACCATGTTTGACTGCTGCTATGATGCTCTTTTTATGAGATGCTGTTAGTTTCATGCCAGATGTAACGGGATGTAAACCTTCCAAAATGTTCAACTTTTATCTCGTCAGTCCACAGAATATTTTCCCAAAAGTCTTTGGGATCATCAAGATGTTTTTTGGCAAATATGAGATGAGCCTTTGTGTTCTTTTTGGTCAGCAGTGGTTTTCTCCTTGGAACTCTCCCATGGATGCCATTTTTGTCTCTTAGTTGAATCATGAACTCTGACCTTAACTGAGGCAAGTGAGGCCTGCAGTTCTTTAGATGTTGTTATGGGTTCTTTTGTGACCTCCTGGAAAAGTCGTTGATGAGCTCTTGGGAGTAATTTTGGTAGGCCGTGCCCTCCTGGGGAGGTTCACCATGTGTGGTTTTCTCCATGTGTGGATAATGGCACTAACTGTGGTTCACTGGAGTCTCAAAGCCTTAAAAATGACTCTGTAACCTTTCCAGACTGATAGATATCACTGACTTTGTTTCTCAGCTGTTCTTACGTTTCTTTCGATTGTACCATGATGTGTTGCTTTTTGAGATCTTTTAGTCTACTTCACTTTGTCAGACAGGTTCTATTTAAGTAATTTCTTGATGTAACAGGTCTGACAGTAATCAGGTCTGGGTGTGACTAGTGCAACTGAACTTTGCAAAAAATGTGGTCAATCACAGTTAATTCATGATTTTACAAGACGGGACAAGGTAGGTTTGGAATTTTTTTTTTCAAACTGCATTTTGTATTTACTTGTATCTTCTTTGTCTGATATTAAATTTTGTATGACGATATGAAACATGGAAGTTTAACAAAAAAGGAAAAAACAGAGAAAGAAGCAGGAGGGGGCAAATCTTTTTTCACAGCACTGTATACATTTGCATCTAAATTCAGATAAAACTGAAATTCTTGTACTTGGCCCCACAAACCTCAGAAACATGGTGTCTAACCAGATACTTACTCTGGATGCCATTACCTTGGCCTCCAGTGACACTGTGAGAAATCTTGGAGTCATTTTTGACTCATTGAAGGATATGTCATTGCGCATTGAAGGATATGTCCTTCAATGCGCACATTAAACAAATATGTAGGACCACGTTTTTGCATTTGCGCAATATTTCTAAAATTAGAAACATCCTTCCTCAGAGTGATGCTGAAAAGATAATTCATGCATTTATTACTTCTAGATTGGACTATTGTAATTTATTATTATCAGGCTGTCCTAAAAGCTCCCTGAAAAGCCTTCAGCTGATCCAAAATGCTGAAGCTAGAGTAGAATGGGACTAGAAAGAGAGAGCATATTTCTCCCATATTGACTTCACTTCATTGGCTCCCTGTTAAATCTAGAATAGAATTTAAAATTGTTCTCCTCACATTCAAGGTCTTGAATAATCAGGCCCTATCTTATCTTAAAGACCTATTAGTACTGTATCACTCCAATAGAGCACTTCGCTCTCAGACTGCTGGATTGCTTGTGGTTCCTAGGATACTTAAGAGTAGAGCCTGGTTCTGCTGGAGGTTTTTTCCTGTTAAAAGGGAGTTTTTCCTTCCCACTGTTACCAAGTGCTTACTCATAGGGGGTCATTTTGAATGTTGTGTTTTCTCTAATTATTTTAGTCTTGTGAGATCTTTACCTTACAATATAAAGCACCTTGAGACAACTGTTTGTTGTGATTTCGTGCTATATAAATAAAATTAAAATGAATTGAAATTTCTCAACAGCGCTAGACTTATTATCTAGAGTTGAGCTTTCCTAGTTTCCTTGTACCTGATGTGCAACCAGAAATAAAGCCAGTCCTGTGTTTGGGTCCCTATCCTGCCTGCCACACTGCAGAATCATTACACTTACATGTCAGGGTTATTGAATATTTACAAGGTTCAGTGACTGAGATATGCTAGATGCAAGCTTTTGTGAGATGTGGTGGCTTAATCTGACTGGTTTACTCACTGTTCCTGTGGTGACGTTTTGTCTTCACACTGTGTGGTCAGATCATATGGCTAGACTAGTAGACCTCACTTTCATGCCTCATTTGTGGTGTTGAGGTACTGCTACACCATTTTGTTGTATAACAGTGTAATAACATATTTACGGCACTTCATGTAGCACTGGGTCCAGCTTCTGACCACTTTTATATGATATTATTCCAATGATGCTCAAAAATTCTGTATACTTCATAATTATTAATATATATAGTTTATTTACTAGTCTGCCATTAGGTGCATTTGCATAGTTATGCAAAAATATACATATATACAAACACCCAAAATCAGATATTTCCTAAAAAGCCAATGCTCCCCAGCTTGAATATGGCATGCATTGATATTTGTCCCACCCTCCTCACTGTCACGAACATAGATTTAGAATGTGTATCATACTGAAATACAGTGTTTTTCAACGGGCTTATGCACATGGGGATGAAAAAGCAACACAAAAAAATAACATTCAACTTCAAACATCCAGCATTAATAACTGTCAAATAGCCTGACTTCCTGCGTGCTTCGCTCCTCTCCAACCCCACTTAAAAAAACACCCTGGTTTACTACGGGACTCTTCCATTAGCCAACATTACCTATAACTCTGCACCTCACGAGCTAAAACCCTCAAACAGATCTTCAGTCCGGCGATGGCTGACGGCATTCGCGCAGCGCAGCTGAGGAAAACATGGCACACCTGCAGCCTGACCTTTGACCCGTCCTCTCTGGCTGTCTCTACCTGTCTGTTTACCTTTATCATATTTACATAGCTGCTGCTGGACCGGAGCGCTCGTCCTCGCGTGCGCACACACGCCCCCGCCCGTACTCACCTGCCTCCCTCGCGCCCGAACTTCGGCTCCAGCAGTCGCTCGCACACAGCCACACGAGAACTTTATGGACTACTTCCAGAGGATATTTTATTATTATTTGTTTTTTGTTTTGTCCTTCTGTGAATGTGCAGCGTGCGAGTGGGCGCTCCGTGGATGCGGGAGGGAGTTACGCGTAGAGTGGGAAATTAAGCTTATCGTTTATGAGGCATCCGACGCTGAAAGTGGCAGTGAGTGAGACGCTAACATCAGTAAACAATGAGGTAAGAAGCGCACCCGGCTTTCTAACACGTTGACGTCCATTAAATCGATTTGTCGTTGGTGCTTTTTTTGTTTGTTTGTTTGGTTTGTTTGTTTGTTTTTTGCCCTGACGCACAGTTTATGTCGCCCATTTAACTTATTGCAGTTAAATGGGTTTAAAGCCACAATAACCACTAAATAAAAGTACGCCAGTACTTCACCTCGAGAGGATAAAAGTATTTTTTAACTGTTCTCAATCCTTATAAAGTATTATTTCATGGCTGTATGTGTAGCCAGTTAACAGTTTATTAAAGTTTAATAAACTTGCTGCCATCATCCGTTATCCCAGAGACAGCTGTTTAAATGACAGGTAGGTTTGTTTCTTTTCCCCGTTTGTTGTCTTTTTGTCTCTTTTATTTATATAGCGCCAAATCACAACAAACAGTCGCCTTTATATTTATAAAGACCCTACAATAGTCTGAATTCGCTTTTAAAACTCTATAGTAACTCAAAGGTAACCGGTTTTCCTTGAAGGCTCTCAGTAGAAGGCTCCTTCTAAACTTCGCCAGCTGCCCTTGAACTGGGAGAAATTCTTCTTTTTTCTTTTGGCATTTTAATCGCTAAAATCAAGACACTGGGTAGTGGTTGGAGTTGTGGTTTCCAATGCACAGAATTTTTTTAAAAGACAAATGTCAAATATTTGCATCTTGTAGCTCTATAAAGATTTGCTTCTTTTTGTGTTATATAACCTAAAGG
>VUQJ01026590.1:0-14197 GCA_015108635.1 Andinoacara biseriatus
TTTCCTCCGAACGTGCTGCTGTGCATCATGGACAAACATCTCCACATTGGTCTCGTCTGTTCCAGAGGTCCTGTGGTTTGTTTAGAAGCAGCTTTCTTCATTTTTTTTAGTGTTGCATGGTCTGAGCTCAGGGAGAATTTGCTGGGATGTTCACTCCTGGGAAAATTGTGGATTATGTTAACACACACCTGAATGCTTCAGACCTGCAAACTGCCAAAACTTCTGCTTTTATGGAGGTGCTCACACAGCTGATGTTTTAATTAAGTGCATTGAACATCAGCACCTGGTTTCCACTCTTAGTTTCCATGGAACTTTCTCACACACTGTTTCTGCAGTTTGGCTTAGCTTCTATCAAAGTGCAACAGTGTAATATGTTGTCATTTTAAAGCTTGGTGAGGATCAGATTATGTGATTTATGTTCTGATATGTAAAGCTTTAGAACTGAAAAGGGGCGTGCTTTATTTTCTGTGACTGTATCTGCAGCTTTTTCCAGTCTGACATCTTGTCTTCAGGTACCTGAAACAAAATAATAAAGTAATAAGCGGCAACAGAACCAAAAGAAATATTGTTGCTTGTCAGATTTGAGCTCAGTGTGAGAGTCTTTCTTGTTGTTATTTACAGGAGCTCTTTCAAACCTTCAAAGAAAATAACTGAAATAATAATTTAAGCATTATTTTTGAACTGTGAATCAGGCCAGTCTGGTAGGTTCGCTTTGGCAGAAATGAACTAACAACTAAAACCAAGTCAACTAGTCAAATCAGTGAAGAAGAAGAAGGTCACAGGAAAGGTCAGACACCAGCTATGGAGAACGGGAATGCCAAACGGAACATTATTGTCATTTCCGCCTCGACAGGACTCAGCTGTAGATCTGCATTCCCAGGCATCTCAACCCCCACTCACACGTTGGGGGGGGGGGGCACTGATTGTATTGACCCACGCCTTCGTTCACACCTTGCCTCGTGATGATGTAAAATGACCACCTCCAAAGGTTCACCCCCACTAGGGTTTAAATACTTGGGAAAGTCGAGTCGCATTTTTTGGGCTCCAGACGTTAAAGTGTGAACCTGCTGGCTTTCAGAGGGAGAGCAGGGTTTCCATTCATGTGTCAAAGGGTTGAAAGAGTCAGCAGCTTGTTTCAGTTCTACTTATTTTGTTTTCTGATGAAAAATTTGATATTCAGTAAAAATTGAAAGAACCTGTGGGACCCCGGCCCCCGCCAACTTTGATCCTCCAAAAAACACATCCTGCTCATCTCCAGCTCACTTTTATCCTTGGACTCTCCTACAGCAGCTTTGCATGATTCACAGTTCAAAATAATCCTTCTTTACTCATGCTGAGCCACGATGCAGCCCCTCACTGTTTGAAACAAGCTGTTTAAGCCCCTCGCCCTTTGAGACAGCTGCTGATAGGCTGCCCCTTACAAACAGAAGGTTTGGACAACAGGTGGGTTGGGAGGGGCTTCAGCAGATGAGATGGACATATATGGGTATGCCCTCTTCATGACATCATACACATTCACGAGTGGAAAAAACTGTGACAAACGGAGTGTTTGCAGCAGTCTGCAGCCTGAGCTTCGGCTCCACGCGCTGATTTCGTTATTAGAAACTTTGTGTTTGAGGTGAACGTCCTGCACAGGAACAGGAAGTGAGGAGAAGCACTTACGCTGAAACATTGTTCCTCTGCAGTGAGTGACAGCTGCTTCAAGAACCTGGCCGAGGACCGGAGCGGAGTGAACCTGAAGGACCTGGTCCACGACCCTTCGTTGTGAGTCGTCGTAAAATGTGCAGCATGCACGCACACGCGACCAGCATGACAGTAACTGTCCTTGTGTCACTTCCTGCAGGCTAGGAGGAGTCATTGCAGCCTACAAGATCGTCCCAGATGAGATCGATGAGATCAAGGTAATCGCAGATGTTGGGAATTTTTTTTCATGGCTGTTTGTGCCACTAAAGAAAAAAGACTGAAAACATTTTAATTCAACTAATTTATGAGAAAGATGTTTGTCGGGGGGCGATGTCTGTGTGAAGTCGTCCTGCCTGGATGTGACGCTCTGAGGAAACCTGCACAGCTCTGTCCACATGGACGTGTTTGTCACACCAGACTAAATGAGTTTTCTTCTTCACACTTCACTAAGTGTCCTGTGCCATAAATACAGTTCTAAAATTCAGATTTCCAATGATTTCAATCATGTACAGATGCACATATCTCAGTTTAATGTGGTCACGTGTCCATGTGATGGCCCCTCCCTCCATTTCAGAGCGTGAAACTCTTCTGTGGCACACCTTTAATCACCTTCAATCCTCAGGTGGCCCGAAACATCACTTTGATCTTCTTGCCTGTGAAGGTTTTATGCTGTTCTTGCAGCCGCTGCTCTGCGGGAGGTTTTTTTGCCTCTGCTGGCGAGATATGAGACGAGTTCCGTGTGTTTACAGGAAACTCTGCTGGAGTGGTGCGACGAGCAGGAGCTGAATCTCATTCTCACTACAGGAGGAACCGGCTTTGCTCCGCGAGATGTTACACCTGAGGTACGGATCCATGCAGAGGGCATTACGCTGCAGACAGCAGCCTGAACTGTCTTAACTCACTGTGGTTTTGGTGTAGGCCACCAGAGAGGTGATCGAGCGAGAGGCTCCGGGAATGGCTCTGGCCATGCTGATGGGATCTCTCAATGTCACTCCGCTGGGAATGCTGTCCAGGTGAGCACTTTGTACTCTCACTGCTCATGTTTGATTTGATAGAAAACAGTCTGAACTCTAACCGTACGAGTTTGCTTCTTCTACATTTTTTTCTTCACATCATACCAAGTTTTTTTTAATCCAGCTGAAAATACAAATCAAATCAAATGTTGAGACTGAAAAATATCTGCTCATGTCGGCATGTCTGAATAAAGTAGCTCCAGCAGCACGTTTCCCACTGAGCTGCATCAGATCTTCTAACACTGTTTCAAAGCCAGATGTTTCAGGGCCTCCTTTGTGTTAATGGCTTCATGAAGCTCCAGATGTTTCAGTGGGTGATGCTCTGGACTGTATTCAGCTCAGTTTGCAGCTGGAGCCATGCTGCTGGAGTACAATCTCAGCTTCTGATTGGTCAGACCACAGAACAGTTTCCGGTGGAGCTCAGAGGAGCAGGTGGTGTTTATGGATCAGTCCAGTCTGAGGGTCCAAACTCCACCACTGTTGGACCCTCTGAAGCCCTCAGCCTCTCTGGGAGTAAATGATTGCCTTCGTTAGTGTGCAGAAGCTCCAACAGCACCAACGTCTCCAGATTTCATTGCCCCAGGAACAAATGAGTCAAACTTAACAAGCGATGTGCTGTTTTTGGTCTGTTTTCAGAGAGAAACGTGGTGCCTGCAGAGGCTGCTAGAAACTGTTGTGTGTGTGTGTGTGTGTGTGTGTGTGTGTGAGAGATGTCCTCTCCTGCTGTAATTGATTCTTCTCTGCATTGTTTCCAGGCCTGTTTGTGGTATTCGTGGTAAAACTCTGATCATCAACCTTCCAGGGAGCAAGAAAGGCTCTCAGGTACGAGTCCTTGGCTTTACTCTGCTGTGGTGAATCTGCACTTTGCAGATCTTTGCTCATAATCTGCCAGCTGTGCTGTGATTCTTTAGTTCTTTGTCGAGCCTGAAGTCTGGGAGCAGGTGGAGACGTGTGCGGCCAGTCGGGTGGAGCTCAGTACTGTCAGCTACATGCTTACAAAACTAATGACGGATGCTGGAATTTAGTTGTTACACGTCTTCTGATCTTCATAAATTTTCTTCGCGACCAACACGGTCTGAATGTGTTCAGGCAGCATTTCTGTTACGACATCGAGCAGCTTTTAAATGTACAGCAAAGTCTAAAAATGTAAAGTTTGAACATGCAAATCATCAAAATCAGTCTGACCTGTTTGCTCCACAACTCAGAGAAACACAGTTTACTTATTCAGCTGCTTCACTTATTGGAAATCAGTATTATTCTAGTTATTATTGTTACCTGATGGGAGAGGGTACAGAGTGGGGGTAAAGGTGGTGCGGGGCGGGCTCGAGCCCCTGCAGTGGGCCTACATCTGTGTGGGAAGTTATTGTCTGCCTCCTGCCTGCCCCTAAAGCTCACACTGAATTTGGCACATTTATTTCTACTTAGCCTGGAATCTGCTGCAGATCAGATTACACCTAAAGGTGCTGGTGTCAAGAAATGAATCCAAGGCCATTTGAAGCAACCTGTCCCACCTGAACATTACTGCTCTTCATTATTGTGAAACCAGCTCCGGGACACACTCACCTGAGATGTTTGCAGGTGTCGACACGCTGCTGCTGCTCCATGCAGCTGATTTCAAACTCATACCTGCGATTGTTTGAGGGGAAAAACCTGCGATGGTGATTCCGCGTCACGCCTGCTGGCACCTGTTGGATGACCGCGACTGTGTCGCCACTTTTTGATCACACCTGCGCATCAAAGCAGTTTATTCTTAATCAGATTTTAATTTCCAATTCCAACAATTTTGGCTTCTGGGGATTATTCCAACAAGATAACAGCTAAAATGTTTTTCGTGGTATATTCTGCTCTGCAGTAACACTCCTCCACCCTCTGCTCCTGCCATGCTGTGGCAGGTTCATCTTAAGTCAAAAGACAAGCTAATAAATCCACTGTGTCTGTCAGGATCATGACCTTTTAACACCATCATGATGATGATGATGATGATACTGGTCGATAAACTCTTTTTCAGGAGTGTTTCCAGTTCATCCTGCCTGCTCTGCCTCACGCCATCGACCTGCTGCGCGAGGCCACAGTCCGAGTTAAATCCACGCACGCCGCCCTGGAGCAGCTGCCATCCCCCTCCCCTCTGCAGGCCAACACATATGCCAACACACACACCAACACACACACCATGGAGCGTGGCACCCAGTGCGAGGAAGAGGACGACGAGGAGGAGGACAGGAGGAGAGGTCGCCACGCGCACAACCACCACCATCACCACCACCACCACCAGCATGGCTCCTCCCACATCACCGCAGCCGCTATCGCTGCCAAGGTAAGCCGCGCGCAGGCCGTACAGAGCGCGGCGCCGCTGCTGGAAGCTGCCAGATGAAACTTTAATGATCAGTGTGGGGAAAGTGGGTCATTACAACAGCTACCGTACTACAGACTCCTGCAGCGCCGAGGCTGCAGGCTGCTGCAGGACGCACAGACATCAACGGGAAGCAAACGCTCAGCAGGGCAGGAAGGAAGGCAGGAGACCCTCCTTACAGGAACATAATGTCCCCAATATTCACGAAAACGCATCCGATTCAGGATCCCGCGGGTCATTGAAAGCTCTGAATGAAAATCCAGGAAAACGAAGGCCCTAAAATATCTTAAATTTATCAAAAGGTTTTAATGTGCAGGTGAAACTGTAGAAAGACATGAGAGTCGATAAGACTAGTCGCATTTAGACCCACAGTCTAAAATGTAGACGCAGCTTACGGTCATGTGACAAAGTAAAGCATGCGGGGATTACTGTTTATAACAAAAAGTTGTTATGGCTGGTTTATAAAAGGCAAAAAAATGATGTCTAATTTTAACATTGTTTTGCTTTGTTTTGTACTTTTTAGATCTTTAAAAGCATTAAAGTAGGAAAGACTGTTTGGAGGAGAAAGATGGGATTGAAGGCAGTTTTGGTGCATGAGCAGTTAAACTGACATGATGAGAAACATACGGCCCGAGGGCCAGAACCGGCCTGCTGGAGCGCAGGAGTGAAAAAGTGTGGAAAGTTATTTCTAGTAGTTTGATTCCTAGAGTCGTTCAGCTAAAAAATGCTTCATGTGAAAGTTTTACAACTCGACTGTGATCAGTAAGTGACCAGTGAAATGGAAGGAGTTTGGCTGGTGTACACACTCCCGGTGGTGGAGCAGACCTGGCTGTCTTTAAAGGTGGTGATGGATGTGTATTTGCTGCACTCTCAGCCTTCACTGTGAACAGTTTAGCCTGATTCAGAGTATTTGTAAAAAACTGTTCCAAAGTTGGAGGCGTTAGTTTGCGGTAAGCTGGACGTACCTCTTGGATGTTACCTGGACATCTTTGTTCGACTTTGTAGCAAGAGAATTTTACCAATTTTACCAACAAACTTAAATAAAATATTCCTGATCAGCAGACCAGGAATTTTTAACCAGGAACGTTCTTGCTGTTACGTTAGTTACAGAGGAGGCGCTCGTCATATCCTGCTTCAAAATGGTGACGGTGAAAAGCTCGAGGCTTCATAACGAAACTGCACTGAGCAGTTAGGTGAATCCAGACAGGCTGTATCTGTTATTCTGTCTGTGGGTGTGTTAAATATCTGTGACCACGCCCACCAGTGACAGCATACAGCTACAACATGTAGATGATGAGCAGGCACACAAACACGGCCATCGCCGCAGTTAAATAAAAAAAAATATTAACGTGTGTGAGCTCAGATTTGAGCCATGAAGTGTGAAATGTGTCACAGGCTGATATTTAACTTCATCCCATTTCGTGTCATTCACCTGTTTCTGTCAACGTGTGTGTCTGCGTGTGCGCGCCTGCATGCCCGTGTGTCTTTCCATCAGACGAGCCATGCTACGGTCATGGCTAAAGGGAGTCCCTACCTGCCTGGCACCACACCCGCTCCTCCCCCTCATTTCACCTGCTCCTGTACTCATGACCAGCAGGTGAGACACGCCACACATACACCTGTCCTCTCATGTCATTGGTCAGTTCATCGTGTCTGTCCATCATTCACTGCAGGACACTGTACTTTATCCACTCATACCCGAGTTAGCTTGAAGATTATCTGATACCACCCAAAACTTTTTTTTTTTTAAGGTGGACTCATTTAGATGCTGTAACTTGTTCTGAACAGCCACTTATCCCACATTAGTGACATGAGCCTTTAAAGGTTACCCAGAAACTAGATGAAACATCCAGGGTACTGATACAGTTTAAAAAACTTCATGATATTGATGCTCAGTGAAAAAACAGAAAATATTCATATTCCGAAGGTAAAATTTTGCATGTCTTTATTAAATTTACTAAAGTTATCGTAGATTTTTAAAAATCAGAGATTGTGAGAGGGTCAGGTTTGATGTGGATTGATCCAGTAATAAGTGTTTAGCTTTAGCAGCTGTAGCTAACAACAAACAACTGAAGAAAACTCTTGGCCTAGCATTAAGTGTGTGTGTGTGTGTGTGTGTGTGTAGATCCCGGACTCGATCATTTCTCGAGGTGTTCAGGTGCTTCCACGAGATTCGGCCTCTTTAAGCTCCACCCCTTCCGAGTCACCCCGGGCAACACAGGCGACCTCCCGCCTTTCCACCGCCTCGTGCCCGACGCCCAAGGTACACACAAACCTTCACACATGCACACAGACAGCACAGCTAAGAGTGTAGCCACAAAAACTGCCATTTTGCATGAAATTCCAGCTTCCTGTTTGTGCTTTGTAATTATTAGAGCATGCCCAGTATATGTACGCTGACTGCTGATAAAAGCTCTTTTTAAAAACAATAACAGGCTGTTCCTGCAAGATTAGCGCTTTTAATTATTCTCTTTATTTCATAACCTCCTCCTTTCTCTTAATAAAACCAGTAAAAACATGTGATTTCCTGGCATAGAAAGCAAGTTCTGGCTTTAGGGCTTGACCGAAGCTGATTTGGAATGAATAAAAACTCCAATAGTGATTAAATGGCCAACGGTGTGTTAGAGTTACACTGAAACAGAAAAAAGTTTATTTAACTTTACTAATGTAGCATTTTTCAAACATAATGTTTTTTATTGCCAGTATCTCTTTAGAAGTTATTTTTCTCTTTGGCGTTCCCCAAGATTCTACCTTAGGTCCTCCATCATTCTCTATTCAAGCTTTTTTGTTTTTGTTTTTTGTTGTTTTTTTTTATTCACCAGTGTTTTAACTGATTGTAACATTATTGAATAAATGAGATGTTTCCTAACAGTCTTTTAATCACTAACAAGTTAAATGAGTGAGCAACTCTAGTAAAGTAATTGGCTTAGAAACTGAATCTACGAATTACTAATGTCACCAAACGCTCTCAAATAAAAATGAATACCGAACTGGGTTCATACAGAATTTAGATAACGACAGGAGCCAGGTAGCTGCTAAGTTGAGTACCAAATCATTTATTTATGTTAGCAGGTAAGCTAACATTAGCTGACATTAGCCAGAAAAACTCTGAGTAACAAGCTATCTGTAGTAACAAAATTAAATCTCAAACCCAAACTGATCTGGGAGTCTAACTGGCCATTTTTAACCTGTAATGTTCATCAGTGAACATTACAGGTTAATCATCACTAACGTTATGCACTGCAGCTAAGTTACAGCTAACTGGCTAAACTTATCTAAATTATATCTCAAATGAATTAATACTAGGTGGCTAGCTTGCCAAAAATATTACACCAGTTAAGCGAATGATTGTCAGAATTTACATATTATATAAAATTTTATCCTAAATTAAGTTGACTAGCTAGCTGTATTTTAGCTACATATGCCTGGCATTGTTAGCTTCATCATATCCAGGCTAGTTGTTGTACTGATATTCAGGTAAGGTGTGTATATGTTGGTCTGTCAGCTGTTGGATAACAGCAGAGAGCAGGACACAGCACTTTTTAGCTGCTAGCGCCTTCTGAGTTCATTTAACAGCCACCATGGTTTTCTGAGGTTTCATGCCTACCGCTGTGATTTTCATTTACTGTGAAAACTATTAAGCAACTATTAGAAACTTAGCATCATGAAGCTAAGAACATCAATAACACTTATGTTAAATTTACATAGCAGTATCTATCTAAATGTCAAAGCCAGTAGTCTGAGTAATCGCTCTGATTCGACCTCGCGTTGCGTCATCGTCAGAGATTAACTTTGTTCATGAAAGTCTCGGGACTGTTGTTTGTTGAGTGGGAGTGAATGAGCCTGTGACGTTTGGAAAACTCAGATCTATGGAAATGTCTTCAGTTGTGATATGTTTAAAAATAGAAAAAAGGTGTAGCATTAAATTATGCTTAATCATCTAATTTCCCCTATTCTTTTTTTTTTTTTCCTTTTTAAGAAGACGCCCAGTTTTCAGACCTTCTCTTTTAATTTGCTGTTAATGTCTTCAGGTGTTAACACAAACCTAATTACCTCTTACTTTTATTAGCACATCAGCCAGGAGAGCAGAAATAGGCCCTAGCTGATATCTGAGGTTTGATTGGTTTAGACTTAGCCAATGAATAAAAATAAACCCGACTCGCTCCCACAGTAATGTCACAATGCTCTTGAAAAGCTTTAATGTTGCATCTAGAATTCATATTGTTTGTTTCCACATCCTGTGAGTGAGACACATGAAAGAAGTCTTTGAGTCGTTCTTTACCGTCGTTTCAGTCAAGAATAAATCTGTGCTTCTCTGCAGGTTCAGTCTCGCTGCGGCAGCAATGAGAACATACTGAGAGCCAGTAAGTTCAGTGTGTGTGTGTGTGTCTCATTAACATTACAGCTCGCAAAAGTTGTTTACAGGTGTGTGTGTGTGTGTGTGTGTGTGTGTGTGCGTAGGCCACAGCGCAGTCGATATCAGTAAAGTGGCGCGCCGTCATCGTATGTCGCCATTCCCGCTGACATCCATGGACAAAGCCTTCATCACTGTTCTAGAGATGACGCCTATTCTGGGAATTGAAGTCATTAACTACAGAGGTGAGTGTGTGTGTGTGCGTGTGTGTGTGTGTGTGTTGTAATAGCCAGATGGCTGTCCCTGAAATTATGGCCATCCGTGCTGTTGTGTGTGTTTTTTTTACTTACCCCCACACCTCTGGATGCTGACCAATAGGATGCTGCAGCGTCCGCGCCGCCCATTCCGCTTTACTTATGGCCCGGGGTTCAGTGTGGAGAGGGGAGAGCATGGAGGACGGATGTGAGTTTTCCGTGATCTCGGCCAAACACACAGCAAAATTAGTCTGCGCTCAGTGACCCCGCGAGTAGCTTAGCCTCGCGACTGGACCTTATCGGCGAGGAACAGCCGGGATTGTCTGACGTTTATCTGCAGGAACCGTTTGAGTTTATCCGATAGCACAAACAGTCGCTGAGTTACGGTAAAAAAAACCAGCTGATCAAAGTTCCTTTGACTCCCCGCTGATACGCTTAAACAGCTGATCGCTGCTCGTAAGTGCAGGGAACAGTTTAGGCTGCCAGTGCTGGTGTGGTGGGCCTTTGCCATCCACGTGGATTAACCTTGGGTGTTTGAAGCTGGTTCCATGGACCATGTTATGTGGGTACTAACCCTACAGAACCTGCCGTCTCACTCATAAAAGCTTGTTCTGCGTCAGTGACACCTGCTGCAAACCCCCTAACAGGTACCTCTATAAAAACACGATCCTGGTTGGTGACTTCACCTGTCAGTGGTTTCCTGTGCTAACAAACATTAATATTTTACGTTACATTGAAGCATCTTTTCTCCGCAGATGGTTTGGGTCGAGTTCTCGCTCAGGACATCTATGCCAAAGACAACCTTCCTCCGTTCCCCGCCTCCGTTAAAGACGGCTACGCTGTTCGAGGTGAGCCCACCAACACCACCTGAAACATCTGCAGTTATTTACCTTTTTTCTGTTTGTTGGAAATGAAAGCTGTAACCTGAATATTAAACATCAGTGGTCACAGTCCGATTTTAACCAACTTACCTGTGACCCTTAGCTGCCGATGGCCCAGGTGATCGCTTCATCATGGGAGAATCACAGGCTGGACAACAGGTCAGCTCTCATAACAACTGTGGAGCTTTATCATTACTTTAGTAATGATAAACATCATCTGCTGCTCTAAATCAGCTTTTGTGGGGATACTTTGCTAAATAACTTCATTGTTAGTGACCTGTGGGCTCTGTTTCAGTGGTGCGTGCACCATGATCAGTGCATGACACGGTTTGGATGCATGGACTCTTTAGGTTTACGTAGATCAGGAGGAAGGCTGATTAATGATGACAGCTTTTTTACAGCCAGAATTACAGGTATGTTAGCACAGCACCTGTGCAGCCCAACAGCTGCAGTTCCTCTAATGTCCACTTGAGGCCCTTAAAGTGAGGAAACCTTTGTGAGTGTGTTTGCTGATGGATTTGGTGACTGAAGGCTCTGTTTCTGCGATATATAACACACAAAAAGAGCTTCACAGCAAAAATGTAGCAGAAAATTAATCATTTTATCCTAATGTTTGAAATCATAATTGACTAACAGCCTCCTTAGACCCACCTGATGAAGTCCAGACTCAGTAAACTGTGTGTTTTTTGTATTTGCAGCCCACCCACACAGTGATGCCAGGTCAGGTGATGAGGGTGACGACCGGTGCTCCCATTCCCTGTGGAGCCGATGCTGTGGTCCAAGTAGAAGACACAGAGCTGCTGAGGGAGTCTGAGGATGTAAGAACAGCACGATAAAGGACGACGCCTCAGTCTGTGCACCTGCTGTCCTTACTTCACCTGTTCGTCTGTTGCAGGGCACTGAGGAGCTGGAGGTGAGGATCATGGTCCAGGCCCGACCCGGACAGGACATCAGGTAAGAAGAAAACGGTTTGTTTTCCGTTTGTGTATGTCAAACAGGTGGAAATACAATAGAAAGAATCATGTCCTTTTTGTGTCCACGCAGGCCAATAGGACATGACATCAGGCGAGGGGAGTGTGTGCTGGCTAAAGGTACGCACATGGGCCCATCAGAGATTGGTCTGCTTGCCACGGTGGGAGTGACCGAGGTCAGCGTGCACAAGTTCCCCGTGGTTGCTGTGATGTCCACCGGAAACGAGCTGCTGAACCCAGAGGATGATCTCCACCCGGGCAAGATCAGAGACTCAAACCGCTCCACTCTCCTCGCCACCATCCAGGAGCACGGATACCCCACCATCAACCTCGGCATCGTCGGAGACAAGTGAGAGCATTTCAGCTTAGCACACAAACCACTCTGTCCCCCTGCCCCCCCGTCACAGTGGGTTTAAATGAGTTAATGTGCAGATTCTCAGCTTTAATTCAGCTTTCCAAAGTTATCCTGCATTAAGTGTTTTGCTGACAGCCGACTGAATGTCTGTAAGCTTTAGAACCAACTTTGTGAGGTTAGATTTAGATGGTTCCTCAAGAGGGAAACCTCAGGATCCAGTGGAAAGGTAACTATGAATCTTGGATAAAACTTCACAGGCACCCTGCTGTGATTTCCTCTGAAAATGGAGACGAAGCTTAGACCAGACATCGCTCATGTAAAAATTCTTCACAGTCTGAGTGTTACCAGCTTAGAGACTGAGTGAAAAAATTTATAAAGCTAAGAAATGTTTTAACCCAGTGGGTGAACATCGTGAAAGAGAGTTCAAAGGTTGGATTCAGTGGGGCTCATTCACCGATACCTGTGTGAAAACCGTCGGATTTATGAAACGTGCAAACCGACCTATTTTATTCTTACCGCCGTGCGTATGTTAGTGAATCTGAATCGTTCTAAACCAACAGGTGTGTGCAGTCTGCATGCTGCCGCGCTGCCGCGTGTCTGTATAAGGAAAAAGGTTTACCTCCAGTGGGGAAGCAGTAATGTTGGAAAGATAAGCCTGCACCTCCAAAGCACGAGAAACTCCGACTGAAGAAAATGAAACCGAGTGTCCAAGGAGGAAGCCAGGAAAGAGTGAATATTGTTTGGATATAAAGTTGATATTAAAAACAAGAAAAAGCAGAAATGAGTGAAGGACAAAGAGCTGCTAATCTGTCGGGCCGAGAGGAGAAACTCAATCATTAAAAACAACTTCCAGATCCTCCGGCACCGGGACAGAGCCGGGAAAGGAAAGGGCAGACTTAAGATCAGGAATATCAGGAGACGTTTAAACTAATTTATTTACTATTTTTTTTTACTTCACATGTAATTGATTTTTTACATTTTAATTCTGAGCATTTTGAGGCTTTTTGGTGTTTTTGAAAACTGTAAATCTTCAAAAAGAAGAAATAATAGAAGTAATCTTTAATATATAGTAGTATATTGTTATTATTAGTACTATAAATAAATAATTAGTAGTAATATAAATATTATTATTATTAGTATCCTGGTTAAAGTCTTTCCAAAGACAGGCGTCTTTGCATGATCAGAGGCTCTTTATAAATCAGTAAATTATGAACAAATCCAGAAACAAAACTGTTGCTGATTTGTGTGTGAAACTTTACACACACAATTTTTGTATTTATCCTCTTGCTGCTGTATTCTGGATTCTTTTGTACACACTCTTATTTATAGTGTATATATTACGTTTTATTTATCGATGCAGGTCGCTCTGCTCTCTGTACGTGCGTTTTTATGTCTTTATATCTAAACTATGTTGTTTATATATGTGTAGTTTAGTCAGTCTCACTTTGTTGTTTAGTTACTGTAGATTGTATTTTTTGTGCTGCAGTTAGACAATAATTTCCTTTGCAGGATCAATAAAGTGTGTATCGATCGATCAATCGCCCGGGTTTGTGTGTGTGTGCCGTTAGTTCTTCTCGAGCGCTGACACGTTTTTTTGCATTGTGAGTAAATCTGAAAAGATTTGCTAACAGATTTTAGACGGTCTTCATCTCAGCGTCTGTAAACAGAATGTAAAATAGGAGGGTGTGTGTGTGTGTGTGTGTGTGTGTGTGTGTGTGCAGACTCGAGTGCTGCTGAGATGTGCAGTTTAAGTTTTTGTGTGCTTCTGTGCTTCGGTTGGTGTTGTTGTTCCTTGTTTAATGTGTTCACTGCATCAGCAGCAGCATTTTTGGTGATCTCCAATCCAACGCTTGTGTTTGCAGCCCCGATGACCTGCTGTCAGCTCTGCACGAGGGAATCAGTCGCGCTGATGTCATCATCACCTCAGGGGGCGTGTCCATGGGAGAGAAGGTAACGATCACCTGAGAACCATCTCCTCGAAGTAACGGAAGAGTCTGTTTTAAAAAGGCCTCTCCATTTACGGCTGTTACCAGCCGGTTTAGAGCTGAGAGCTTCGGTCCGTACCCCCCTGCTGTGAGTCTGAGCTCCAGCACCACCTGCACACACCTGAATTCTCCCTCCACCTGTGGCGCAAAAAGGCCAAAACGATGCAGTTACTCAGAGTGAAAGAACAGCTCACTGTTCTGCAGCTGTGCTGTAACTAGATGGTGAATCATAAAACAGAAAAATTATAGAAGAAATTATGAATATATAAAAAATTATAGAACAAAGCCTGTAATAGAAGTCTTATATGTATTTATACACTCAGGTTGGGGGGGGGGGGGCCCCAAAAAAGG
>VUQJ01026593.1:0-11430 GCA_015108635.1 Andinoacara biseriatus
GACTTGATACATGCAGCGCATGAGATCACACGGTTAAAAATAAAGCAACTGCTGTGACTGTGAAACTGTCGGTGTAGGCCAAAGCCCAGATCAGAAGCATGAACATCACAAGCGGATGAAGGTCCAGCACATAATGTGACACCATTTTGAGAGCTGAGAAATTTGTCATGGAGGAAGACGTGCGTCTGTGTGTGCGCATGTGTGTGTGTGCGTGTCTGTGTGTGTGTGTCATTGATTGCTGCAAGAAAATTCCTCATGGCACAAATCAATACCATGAGCAGTTGCATGACAGACGTAAAAACAGAAGGAAAAATTCACCATCTAATGGATCTGAATAAATTCAAGTTACTATAAGAGAACTATATATGTGGAAAAAAAACCTTTGCTCACTCAAAATGATACCTAAACTACAACTTTCTTAAACTCTTGGAGCAATGAAGGATTTCCCAATTTTCCTCATTCAATTAGTTCCTAAAGTTCTTCAGAAATCACAGAAAAATCAAAGTGATAACCTTAACTATCAAATGGGGTTAAAACTGCACAGCACACCTGCAACAAAAATTACATAATCATATTTGTTATCTTTTATGGGATGACCTTACTTCATATTTCTATGCATACATCTCTAGTTGTCTGAAAACCATGACTGAAGGCTATAATCCGCTTTGTTACTAGTTAGCACATCACAGCACTGCTTACACATGATAGAACAAAGAAGCAGAATTTAGCTGTCTAAAGTGGAAACATTGATTATTGAGTCCTGCATAGATACCCTTGCTATACCAATCAATACTACTGATCACTCTTCTGCATTGTTCTAACTACAAAAGTGTCAAATATTCAATGACCCAAACGAGGTGGCTGTGCAGATAAACTGAAAAACAAAAGTTCTGGAAGAAACCGTAAAATCCCATTTTTGATAATGAAACAAAGTTTAGACATCATGTCTGATGACAATGAAACAATCAGTGGACCTTTGAGACACAGCAGATTTCCACACACTTAAACATATGAAAGACTTACGTATTTTGCGGTGACTATGCGTACGTGTGGTGAGTGTGGTGGAGACCGTCTCTGTAGTCGTGTGTTCTGCCGTCCACATCTGCGTAGAGTCATGAAGTACCGTTGGATTGGGTGGTGAGGAGCTTGATGTTGCAGCTCCAATTACGAAAGTTGTACGTGGCGCTGCAGTGGTCGTAGTAAAACCCGAAGGTCCACGTCCATTCCGATTTACAGGATTCCGAGGAGTTACCTGACTACCTGAAGCTCCACCCCCTCTAGGGTTTGTAATTGTGGTGGTAGCAGTAGTGCGAGTTCTACCCTTTGCCACAGTAACAGTTCTAGCAGTGGGGTTCCTGCTATCGATCGTAGGAGTAGTTGTAGTAGTGGTAGTATCAGGATTTTTGGGAATCCCACTTGGCTTGGAGAGGAAGATGGGATCTTGGCCTATTCGATTTGCATCCACGAGATCTGTTGGGACGTAATCCCGCACTGTACCAACGACAATCCATTTTAGCAGCATCAGGCTCAATCCCAGGCCAATAAAACCAATAAGTAAAGGAACCACACACAGCCATGTCTGCTGGCGGGGCCAAACTGCACAGCGAAGGGGACCTTGTTCCGGGGCCTGGCCCTCTCCGCGGCCCGCAGAAGCCCCTGAACCTTCAGGTTCCTCCAGGATTACTGCCCCAGATGCAGCTGCACCAGAACACTCACTCATCCTTCCCTGCCGTCCGTTATGGCTCATTAAGGGTTAACCCTGTGATAGGCATCGGTTGCACATGGCAGAAAGGTTTTCCAACAAGGCCAGATGAAAAGACAAATGCAAAGGTGAAGAAACGGACCTCACAGAATCTGACTCTCATTAACACATACACAAATATGTATTCCAAGGATGGACAGAGAGGGGAGGGGTGCAGGAGATACATGCATACACACAATCACAAATACTCAAGCACACACACTCACACTCAGAGACAGAAACTGGAGAACTGGGATAGACGTATAATCGTTTAGTCCGTATTTAGTCCTGCCCAACTCTTAATGTCCAGATGAAGCAACAGTGAACTCCAAGAATCTTCACAGCAGTGTTAACAAGAAGAAAAATTAAAGAAGTAATGCTTCTAATAGGTAGAAGGCGAGATAAGGAGAGCGATGGAAGGGCGAGATGGGTGGGAAGAAACAGATTTACATCTGTGCGTGTAGGAAATCCATGGCATCAGTGTTTGGATGCCATTGCAGCAAAAAAAAAAAAAAACCCAAAGAGAATCCACAACAATTTTTCCTTTATGCTTAATATGTCCTCCATGTACAATCCACGACAGGACAGTAATATCTAATCAGGGAGTTAAACTTGCACGGTGGGTCCGGTTGCTTCCCCACCCTGGGCAGGACCAAAAAAGAAGAATGTTTCCTGATGCAGTCTGTTCCGACTGCTTTAGCCGAGTCAGCGTCCTTCACATCCCAAAATCTGTCTCTTTCATAACTGAAAAAGGTCGATCACAAGATGTGTATCACTTATGCGTCTTTTCAGCACTCTCCTATGATAATCTGCTAATCTTTGTCGCCCATTGCTTTTCAAGCAGCCTCCTCCTTTTTTCCTTTTTAAAAAAAAAAAAAAAATCCAAACCTTCCTTTGCTTTGTTTATATGTACAACCTTCCAATAAGGCTAAAAAGGAAGCAGTAGAATCCAATTAATTTTCCTGATCCAGTCAGAAAGAAACAATCAGGGTGAGGACAGAAAGCGGGATAAAGGGGGGGAAAAAGAATGAGGGGTGTTGTTGCACAGTATCACAGGGCGGATAAATCTGCAACTGCGACGCGTGATCCTGCTCCTTCACCAGCCGGCTGAGGATCAGATTTCCCCAAGCTGTCCGCTCAGCTCTCTACTGACTCAGTCTACTGTTTGTTAACACTGCAGCAAGCTCACAGAAAGCCTCTTCCTATCTATTTGCAGGGAGCATTCCACCACAGAGGGATAAATTATGAGAGGAAGAGGATGAGAAGCATTGAGAAGACAAAAAGAATTGAAAGCGCAAGAACGGAAAGCATGAGGAAAGAGGAAAAACATAAAGAGGACACCACAACGTTGAAAATATATCCCACTGATTCTCTGTTGTGTCTTTCTGAGCAGTGTTCTTTCCTCAGTCCCTGAAAGCCTCTTTCCAGTCACTGTGTGATTTGTTGGTCTGTTTGCCGGGGTCCTCTGCTCGTCGTTCCCTCTAGGATGCGTTCTTGGAGATGATTAGAAATGTGCGCCCCGCGCCGGGATCAGAACTTGCAGCCGCAGCGGCAAAAACTCCCCCAGACCCCCCCTGGGGGTTAGCAACATCAGACGATACAGCTGTCTCTACCTGTGACAATTGGGATGCAGACAAACATGCAGCTGCTTCCCTGAGCTGCTGCCACTGAGAGACCGAGAACGAAAGAGAGGGGAAAAAATGCAGGCACAGACAGAGCAGAGTGCACACTGGTTGAGCGAGGGAAGAGAGAGAGAGAGCGAGAGAGAGAGACAGACACAGAGAGGCAGAGAGTGAGGGTGGGAG
The DNA here is from genome assembly GCA_015108635.1 of Andinoacara biseriatus. Lineage (NCBI taxonomy): Eukaryota > Metazoa > Chordata > Actinopteri > Cichliformes > Cichlidae > Andinoacara > Andinoacara biseriatus. Next base: position 3,547 of record VUQJ01026593.1, read on the forward strand.
GAGAGAAAGAGGCTGCACCTGCTAGATGCACCAGCACTGGGAAGCTTGCCCACCTCCGTTAGCAGGGAGGGGAGTGAGTAAAGATGCAGAATGCATACAGAAAACTAGGAAAAGGGGAGTGGAGGTGTGTACAGATAAAGATAATGACAGTGTCTGTGTGTGTTGGAGAGGCTGGGAAAAGACAGCTCTGCAGCAGCACAGGCAGTTACCGGTGAGAAGCCCGAGTCCCAGACGGATCAGAGCGGAGGCACAACGCATGAGCCGTCACTCATTTGTTCAGACCCCACCCACTGCACAGCATTAGAGGAGAGGCTGAGGGAAAAAAACAGAGGTGGAGTTTCAACACTTGATCACATTCAGATTCAGATGGTTGATTCTGTGTGTGAATAATTGTGTCCAGTCAAGTTTCTGCAGTGGGAGACCTCAACTTTGAAATAAATGTAAAGAAAAATCTAGTTTTTTTCATGTAGTGCAGTCCCAGTTTTTAAATGTGATTAAATGATTCCTGTGTAAGTAAGAAAGGGGGAAGTGGAGTGGACTTGCTTTTTGCACTATTATTTTTAATGATCAATTATGCATAACAAGACATGAGTAAGTCATAATTTAACAGTTAACTTCTTGTAAAACCATCCCCTGCTCTCTATTTCATTGTGTATTTATCTTTGCATGTACATATGTGTTTGCTACTTGGCTATGATAGCTTCACAAGACAGACAGTAGCTTAAAGTAACACAGAAAGCCATCTGCCTATAGGAGAATCCTTCAATTGGTCCCACAGGGAAATTCACAGTCTCATTCTGTCTTCTGACAAATATATAATAGCCAAAGTCTGTTAAAACAGCCACAGCTGTAGTGCTTTGGAAGAACCGTCAATAACCACGATGGCAAACAGCCTAAAGGACACAAATTACATGCTAACCCATTTGCACTTCCATTTGATGAAGAAGGCAAGTTGATAACATAAAAATACATGACTGAACTCTACAAAAGAGTGTCTACAATTATGAGCATCTGAGTCCCTTTAAAGTTTTAAATCAGGTACATGATATTGTACCTGAATGAAAGTATGTAAAAAGGCTGTTCTTGATACTTTGTTTTAAAATGCACAACTTTACCCCTAATGTGGAAGAATTTGTAATTACTGCAGAAGAATCCACCCCAACAAATTACTGCTGAGGAAAGCCATAACTGTACCTAATTATAAAAATAAATAAATCATGACCTTTGCTGGATTACAGATTAATTACTCGGCACTTCCCACAGTGGGAGCAGTTTGTGTACAGAGGACTCGTGTCAACTTTGAGGGAAGGCCACTCTGTTTGCTCAAACTTTTGCACAACAGTTTCTTGGTGTTTAATGTAATTATATTAGCGTGCTGAGCCACAGATCTGCGTGTTAGGATGTCAACTTGATAAATGTGACATCACAACCAAACAGTGCAACAGATGCATGAATCCCCGCAGCGATTACTCGTTCAGGAATGGGTTTATTTTGGTCTTTTTTTAAATCAGTCTCATTAAACGCTGGGATAAGTCTTAACTTTCAGTGAAACTGCACAGAAAAATAAATGATAATGGCTGCATTCCATGATAATAATATCTTACTGTAATCACAGTCATTAGTCATTAATTAAATTGGAACTGCAACTCATTTGTAATTAATTATTTTAAAAAAAACAACACAACAAAAGTGAAGTATGCACATGAATATTTCTTTTTACTTCACATGGCCTCTACTCCACAGAAAATGTTCCAGAACTGAAAGTATTCAATTAAGTAACATTACCTATAATAATGACAGTCTGAAGGTTCAGTAATAAAAACTGTTTTCTCCTGTAGTTTTTGTCATTACTCAGTATGTTTCTGTTTGTCTGGTAATCCTGCTGTTAGCTTGAACTCTCTTTAATTATGTATAGTATGCATATATTTCGACTGAAATCGTTTTTTTTTTTTAAGCTTTTGCCTGTGACTCATCTGTAGTTGTAAATATCATATTCAGTACTGTTGTTCTAATGCCATCTGTTGTTTATCCCCTCACAGTGGAATCCCATCATACATTATAACATACCCCAGGTCTATTATTAGACCTTACTGATGGGTTTGTTTAGCATGGTGTACGGCCATCGCTATCACACGGCTTCAAACCTGGCTGAGAAAAATGAAAACGTGTTTCTTATTGTCTGTGGCCCAGCTAAAGATGATCGTTTTCTATGCAACAGTGACACACTGGACTAGCTGAGCCTGTGTTTAGCCACAAGCTCAACCTGGCAGAAAACTAAACAGGGTCTCTAACTGTAATCGCAAGTCCAAAATCTTTGAGCTCGACTCACCTCCAAAGACTTTTGCAACTTCCTGTCCCCATTTGACCCCATTCTTTAATCCTAATATTAATTATTACGGGTAAATATAAGGTAAAAACTTGAAACAAGGTATAATAAAATTATTTCTGCAGATGCAAAGATCTCTGAATGGAAGGAACATGCCAGCCCTCACCAACTGCAGTTTTCAATGACCTTTGTTTAATGATATTGCTTGTCTACAATACCACACTTTCCATTATGCAATTTATTTTTTAGTTAATGAGAAAACAAATGCCTTTTCTACATTCACAATGAGATAACAAGTGGAAAATCTGCCCTATTCCAAAGGTCAAAGTTTTAGCACTTTGTTCAGAGCCTGAGAATGGATCTCAGCTTAATCAGCCTTTCCAGAAATATCTGATTAAGTGGTTCAATCAGAAGTCATCAATCACTGTGCTCTTCTCTTTATTTGCAAATAAGAAGCTCAGCGACATATTTGTTTCGAATTATATTCGATAAGCTCAAAAAAATTGCAAATTGAATACATTATATTAATTATTGATATCGCTGCGAGAAAGCTGCTAGTTTTGCTACCAATGTGGTTTAAATATAGTGCAAATTAAAGCAGTTTAATGAATGCTGCAATCACCGATTTTATATGGTAAATGGACTAGTTCTTATATAGCGTTTTTCTACTCTGACTGAGCATTCAAAGCACTTATACAACACGTTTACCCCATTCATACAAGCACTTCCATGTGTAATAAAGCTAAGTGCTTTAATTGCCTAATATTAACATTCATACTCCAACGCTTGCATCAAAGAGCAACTTGGGGTTAAGTATCTTGCCCAAGGATACATTGCCATGCAGCCTGGAGTAGCCAGGATTTGAACCACCGACCTTCCAATCAGTGGGTGACCTGCGCTACCTCCTGAGCTACAGCCACCCATATCTGACCCTGTGGGGTTGGCTGGGGCCCTCCCTGTGCCAGCACCCGTTCTTCTTCCAGGGTAGAGGTGGCCGGGCCCCAGGTTGAGCTTCAGCCGCCAGAGGAGATGGTTGTGAGCCCCAAGCTGACTCAGTCATCAGAGATGGATGCATGCCCTGCAATGCAGCTCCAGTGTTCAGAGTCGTCTGAGTCCTCAGAGCCATTGGAGCAACCAGTGCATCCTGCATCAACAGAGTGACACAGGATATGCTGAGCCAGAGTTTCTGGAGCCAGAAGGTCGAACTCCGCCTGAGTCAGAGAGTCCGAAGTATCCAGTGAGTCATGTGTACCCTATATCACAGCAGCTGCAGTGACCCAAGGGTCCTAAGACCAAGGGCTCATGCTTCTGAACCTGAACCTGAGCTGCCTGAGCCTGAGCCTGAGTCTGAGCCTGAGCCCAGTCTCAGGCCTCCAGCTAAACCACCAGAGGGGTTCGGCCACCTAAGTGCAGCTATCTGCTGCACTTCCGGTTGGAAGGAAAAGAAGAGAGCAGAGGGAGCCCCGACAATAAAATGACACACTGTGGAAGAGAGAGAGATTTTAATAATAACTAGGGATTAAATCAAAGTGTTGTATAAACACATAAAGAATGAAAAGAGGTGAGTGAAGAAGAAATGCTCAGTGCATCATGTGAACCCTTGTTTGTTAGCAGGATTTTAAATTCAACAGAGAGCCAATGAAGCGAGCCCAATGTGGGAAACACATGCACTCTCTTTCTAGTCCCTGTCAGTACTCTTGCTGCAGCATTGTAGATCAGCTGAAGGCCATATTCAAGCCGAGAAGTAATAAATACATTAACTACTTTTTCAGCATCATTCTGAGAGAGGATGTTTAAAATTTTAGAAATACTGTACAGGTGCCAAAAAGCAGTCCTACATATTTGTTTGCTGTGCAATAAAGGACATATCCTGATCAAAAATTACTCCAACATTTGGTTAGACATATTGCTTCTAAGATTTGCCAGGCCAAGTACAATAACTTCATTTTATCTGAATTAAGAAGCAGGAAATTAGAGGTCATCCAGGCCTTTATGTCTTTAAGACATTCCTGCAGTTTTACTACTTGTGTGTGTCTCCTCTGGCTTCATGGATGGATAAAGCTGAGTATCATCTGCATAAAAAAGTAAATGTAAGCAATGCCTTCTAATAATGCTGCCTAAGGGAAGCATGTATGGTGTAAATAGAATATATCTGTAACACCATGTAAATTCTACTTATATGCTATTGCATATTAATGCTGATACATTAATTATGGAGTTCCACAGGGTTCTGTGCTGAACCCTGTGGAACTTCATAATGAAGAACATATGATAGTTCAAGCAGACTGATTTTAACATGTTATATGTGTTTGTGCCTTAGGATTAGGCAGCTATAAAATGCTTTATCTCAGTCTGACTGTCATCCCTATTCCACTAAAATGGCAGAAGTCTCTGCTCGGTCATACGGGGTAAGACCCAAGGGGTTTGGAGATGAGGCCTATTATTCACAAACATATACCTGGACATGTACACAGAGAATTCTCATTTGAGCCGTGTGTCCTGTGAGTGTGCATAAAAAAATATGTTTAAGATTTATGGAGGCAAAAAATGACTTCATGTACTAACTCTCTAGCACTAAAGTCTGTCTCTGTCCCATTATGCAGAAAACCACTGTTAATTGTTCATATACTAAACAATAACTCCAGATTATATTTTTAAAACAGACAAACAAATAAATAAAGGAGAGTACTTGTTCTCAGTTTCAGTGAGCTACAATCAGCTATGCATAACTGTACAAAATAAGAGAGAATACATACTTTCTTGTATTAAACCACTGTGGTATATCTTATAAATGATGTCCCCAATTACCAATATTACCAGAGGTATGGCAGTTTTATAATTATAAAAATCACTGACTATGAACCTATTTCATAGCCCCTTTTTCTTTCTGCTTTTACTTTTGGATGCAGCAGTTTCCTTATTCGCCACTCAACTGTTGAACTGAATATTTCTGCTGAATTAATGCAGCCAGGTGAAAGCATCTGAGAGCAAACCCTGGAGGCCTAATGTCAAACTCCAGAGGGTAGTGACACACATTCATTTTATGATGGACAATAGCAGAAATAGCAGGAAATGGGGACATTCAGGATTTGTGCTCCATCTATATAAAAAAAGTGTTGCTGTCTACTCATCTGTTGGTTACAGAGTAACCATTATTAGAGTTAGCCAAATGTGCTGTCCCCAATGAGATGATTTTTGTTGTTGGTGTTGTTTATTATATCAAGTAAAAAAGAACAAAACATATTGTCTATGCTGTATGACTTAGCAATTTGTCATGTAGTACCATACCATAGAAAATATTCTTAAGGGGGTGAAATAGGGAGAAAACCTTGGACAATATTTTTGTCTGCTTTTCCTAAAATAAACATGAAGTGAAATGGAATTTGGTGTAAACAAACAGAAATTTGGTGTAGCTTCAAATTATGTTTACTTCTTTTGTTGGAAAAGTTCAATTCTGCTTAATTTGTTATGTAATTTTGTTTATGTTATTCTACATTAGACATGTTAATTTACTGTCTATTTTTGTTATTTTATTGATATTTTACATATTTCAAAATAACACTTTGTTTTTTAACCAAAGTTCACAGCACATGGCAGAACTAACCTTATATTTTTGTCTCCTTTCCATTTTTTTTTTCCTTTGTAAAATTTGCTGTGATGATTTTGAATGATGTGAATGATTTGCTGAAGAGATTCAGATCAGAATAAACAAAATTATGATGGTAATCTGCTGTTTTACACTCCACAATGACAGACATGTTGGCCGTTTGGTCAAAGTTTTCTTAGGTCAGTTATAAATCAATGTTATGTCCTGTTGGCTTGTTTGTGTGATTTTGCTATTAAATTACTGGACAAATTTTATTTAAATCTCTTCACACTGCTGTCGCGCCGGGATTTCACATTCTAAGATTGTTTGTCTCTATCAGGTCTGTTCGTAATGTGGAGCTTTTCTCCACTGTGGGCTGAGAGATTTCTCTATCTGATTAGCTGAGCCAGGTCAGTTTTCATGATCTGGACATCAGCAGGGCCATAATTGTCTTGTCCTCTGTGTTGTAATAAGGTCAACACACCTTCATTTAATCCAGTGCTCTCAGCCTCTTCTGTCAAGGTCTGATCACTATCAAGAATGTTCAGTAGCTTCAGCCGCAGCCTTGTGCGAACAATCGAAGAAGCCAGATGACACACTCAGAGGACATGTGTTCAGATGATTCGCTTAGCTGAGAGTCTACAATAGCAATCTACCATCCATCTATTTCTTAACCACTTATCCAATTCTCTTTTTTTAGTCACTTGAATTTAGTGCGGCTCTTAGAAGAACACTAAAATAAATAAATTGAATAAAAAACTTTACCAAAACTTAACACAAAATTAAATAACCAGAGCTTACATAGTGCAAAGTTCTTGTTAATTGATCTCTATAAATGAACTTTTGTAGACAAATAAGATGTTTATTCAATCAGACATAAGTGCATCTCCTTGAAGCAAAGCTTCACTCCATTCATTTTACCAGCATGACAGATGTAAATAAAACTCATAGCAAAGTATGTGATGGTTGTGATATATTTCAGGCAGGCAGGCAGGCAGGCATTGTCCTTTTAGTAAAATGACTAGGTGAGGGCATTACATATCTTTGGTCCATTTTCCCGAAGCCTTCATTACTCACTGTGTTCATTAGATGCATATCTTTGGCCAAACATAATGGCACTGTGCTGGTGATCTCAGTGCATCTTTGTGAGCTGGATGGAAATGCAGACACATTGTACAGGTTCTCTTTGACAAATGTCTGAGTTGATGTTGTATGAGTCACGTTAGCAGCGTCTGTTTTTCTTGGCCTTCATGTATTAATTATTCTGAAATTTGTGGTGTTTTTTTTCAGGCAGTTGAATAAGATGGATGTGTTGCTTTGAGGTATGGACGCAACACTCTTTGCACATGATTCCTTCTTGGTTAACATCACTTGCCCTAAATCTGAAGTACTAACAGCAGATAATGATCCTCTTTGAGGAACAAGATCTTCAGCTTCTGCTGTGCCAGACATTTTATTTTTGTTGCATATATGTCTTTTAACAAAGGGTTACCTGTACAGTAAACTTCAACCTGCAAAATGGAGGGAGCAGGTGTGATTGGCTCATGCAGGCACATGGTCAGACACTGATTTAGGGAGCGCTTGATTTGTTTATACTTTGCATTTTATTGGCGGGATTTTCAGTATTGCTTGATCAAGAGCATATGTTGATATACTTTTCAGCATTGATGGAGCCTCTCCAGATGTGCAAGCTGCCAGTTCCATAGACTCTAACACGTCCCCGTTCCATCAGCAGGCTTTTGAACTGAGTGCTGATAATGAGCCAGATGGTCCCTCCCCTCTTTAGTACGAAAGACAGAGTATCTATGTTTTCCAAAAGGAATTTCAAATTTCAATTTGTCTGACCACAGAACAATTTACCACTTTGCCTCATTATATTTTAAACGAGCTTTGGCCCAGAGGAGATGGCGGCATTTCTGGATTATCTTCACATGATGGTTCTTTTTTTTTTTTTTTTTTTTCCCATCTCCAT
>VUQJ01026595.1:0-11674 GCA_015108635.1 Andinoacara biseriatus
GTGCAGTAATTCAGTCATTCAGTCTTCCAGCCTGTTGTTTAGCTCATTGGCTAAATATACTGTTTTTTTGCCACCAACTAGTCAATGTGTCTAACAATTCATCCAATCCTGCCACAAGTCCACACAGACCGTAACAGTGTTGTAACACTCTGTCTCTGTCTTTCCCTGCATGGGCCACCTGACAGCAGGCTTCTGGAAACCTGTCAGAACACAACAGGCACACACTCATAACGGAGCCACAGCTGTTTGTCTTGGAAGTAGAGGAGAAGGGAGATGGAGAAGCTTTCCACCTCCCCTAAGCCTGTGATTCAGATAGAGGGCCAAAGTGTAAGGATGAGGTATTGTCTCGTGGTCAGAAAATGAAGTAATTCCCCCCACATGAAAACAGTCACAGAGAGAAAGACCGGGGTGGGTGGTGGTGGGGGGGTTAGGGAAAAAGAAGGGATAGATGTAGGTCGGGATGATGTGGCACATGGAGCTAGACGTGGTTTTTCAGACAGACTGAAAGAAAACCACTAGCAGCAACGGAAACGATGTGTTGCTACTTGGTCTCAAAACCACAAAAATTCTGCCTACAAAGGCTTGGCACATACGAGACATCGGTGACTCCGGCTTAAAAATATGTCAGGCGGGAGTGGCTGCAAACAGCTGTGCAACTTGTTATTTTCTGCTTGGGACATAGTCAGACACACTTTAAGTAGCAGCTCTTTCAAAGAGTGCAGCAATGAGTCTTAGCTTTCTGCACCAAAGAGCTTATTATTAGAACACTTCAGCCTCAATCTTCAGAGTATCAAATGATAGAAAATTACACTTAATGATGAACTGTCTGTGTTGCTAAAACAGCAGGAAGAGGAGGAACTAATGAAATGATTCAGCAATACACTACAGATAGCAATTCAGCTAGTTCTTGCAACATTTTTGGACTGCAGTGTGAAATCAGCAGCTGTACAGGACATGTTTCCTGTGCTGCTCTTGCCTTCTGTTTGCATTTAGGCCTGTACAGGAAGAGAAGAAGAAGACAGAGGACACTGTCCAGGACAGCAGGGTATGTTTGGTGACCTTCCGTGTGATGAAGGAAGCCCAGACAGCAAGTCTGTGTTGTTTGATCCTCTTTTAGTTTAGAGGGAAGAGCAGGCCAGTGGAAGCGCTGTATGGTTTGGATTTCTCTTTTTGTTGTCTGCACAGGATGGATGTTCCTCACAACGCTGCACTGGCAAAGCACTCGAACCCTATTAACACTTTAAACTCAGTCAAAAAGTTTCATTTTTTAGCATCAGTAACAATAATGCACCAGCTATACAAGTGTCCTTTCAGCTGGACTCCAGGAACACTTTAAAAATAGTTTAATAGAATGAAAACTCACCTGTGGTGTCCACAGCTGTCTGCATCTGCAAGCACAATCCCAGCCAATCCCAGCTATGCTGCAGTCCTTCCTGCAGCTGCAGGCTTGGTTTCAAGTGTGCCCCAGGCAGCTTTGCATGTCACTCTGTCCCTTTTTTCTCTGTATCTTCCTGTTTATCATCATTGATCTGTCCAATAAAATCAATTAAGAAGGAACTGAGGGAGACCAGTTAGAGGAAGGAAACTACTTCCCAGAAATCCAGGGAATGGACATTAAACCACTGAAGTCCATATTTGAGATTAATTTGGTACACCACACTTTTTTTTTTAGTCTAAAATTTAAAGCATATATAACTGTGTTTACACAGCAATATAAGTTGTGTTTTAGCATGACCTTCGTACCCATGCTGAGTGCATGGAAACACGTGGAAGCACATCTACCACATATAATCAAAACTTGTACACAGATTCATCACTACAAAGAAAACAAAATCAGTCCAAATTCTGAATGAATGAAAAATGGATTTGGATCATTTGTGTGTAACATGGATTAGTGAGGCAGGTCCAAATGCTATTAATACACTGGCACTGACAGAAGAGGGGAACCTCTGGCTCCTATTAGCTGGCTAGTGATAGTCTGCGCTAATCCCAGGTAATCCTGTCTCTGTTCAGCCCTGACCTCCATTCTGCTGTTGAAACAGGAATACATGCATGCATTTGTCTCACAGTTCACCCATTTTAACCCAATAAATATATAATCAGACACTAAAAGAAGGATGACACTAAAAACATTTGGCTTTGCTACTCAGTTGTTTTATGTTTATCTATGTGTGAATGCATGCGCGTATTTTGAAGAATTTTGCCAGATAATAAGAGAATGTAAACAGAACCTTCTTATGCTTATCAGCAGTGTTACATCACGAGCGAGACGTGACACAGTGACCTTTAGATAATCCGATAACAGTATGCAATCCTTTGTGATCATATTATCATTAATGTTGCAGCCAGATGGCCCTGGGTGCCAGGAAGACTGTGAAGGAACAGACTGCTGTGCATTTCTGTGCATGTGACATACTTATGCAGATATAAGTAATCTTTCAGATGTGTTGCTGTTGTTGTTGTAGACTGGGTGCCTTAATGAGTCGATCCTGTGTTCCAGGAAGTTGCACAGAGTACTATGATCTGCAAATGTACCTGCAGCAGGCACACACACACACACACACAACCATAAATACTCCATGTTCTTTGCTGTCACACCGACAGCTAGAACAAATCATCCGTTACTTTGTCTCCTCTCGCTGTTCAAGACTGTACAGCTCTCTTATATCACTGTACCACTGGTGTCATTAAACTTGAATTCAGAATGTTCTTTACATAACGTAGAGCTGCTGATCTACTGTATACCGTATTTATTCACTGACCCCCATGTAGATCAACAAGATTTCTCGGTCATTAGTAAAAAAGGCATCAATTTTTGCATAGTTAATTTTCAAAGATGCTTATTTGTCATTGCACTTTCTGTGTGACAGTCATGGTGATCTCTTAAAGTCTGTATATGTGCATGGGTATAAGGCTGCACGTGGACACATACTGGGAAATAAAAACTGCATCTTTCACCTCAGTGCTCTGCTTACTCCCTTTAATCATGTCTCTGACAGCCCTTGTGGGTGTAATTTTACTCTGGGAAGGTAAATGTAAAGGCAGAAATGATATCTTCCACATAGATTGCTTTTATCTTACATCCGGGAGACTAAATTATATGATGGCTCAGTTATTAACATTTACCTTATTGCAATGTGTGGGAGTCGACATCCCCAGAAATAAATGTTTGATTAAAATTAAACTGACTCTACAGTGGATCTCCATTTAAAAAAAATCCACCCTGAATTGCATATTTCCAATTTAAAAGCATTCATATTTATTGTTGCTCTCCTTGTTGCTGAAGACTACCAGACTTTGATCAATATTTCAGGGTGTGGTTTATGTCAGCTGTAAGGTGCACTCTGTTGTAATTTTCCAGTCCGTTTGCCAATAGGCAGCCTGGCATTCCTTTCTAAAACACATATGGAATTTATCAGCCTGCTGATTTAAAATGCACAGATAATGAGACACTGTATATGAATATGACGGCTGTGGTAAATGTAAAGTTTTAATAGTTGGGACAGATAGGCTCATCATACATGTGTGGAGTGATGCATGCACACTCGCATCCAGTGCATAGAGAGCAATAATGCAGATGGATACTGTGGAACCACAATTTAACGACTGAGTACAGTAAGTACACCTCCCCCAGCAGGGACTGCCAAGAGCATAAAGGATGTTCAACATGCATTTTAAAACATTAAAAGCTGACTTGCTTCCTCATAATTGCTTCTCTTTTATGAGTGGAGTGCTCTGTGAATAAGAAAATCTCAGTAGCAACATCAGGGACTGGTATATAATACATCTTATACGGGCACACATGGGGCCTCCATACTGTACATCAGCAATACAACACTCTCTAAACTGATTAATGCATACACAGTATTCTTACTTCTTCTAACTGCAATCCTATTTACAATGAATGCTAAATGAAAAAAATAACATCCACAGCTGGCAGACTTTGCATGTTCTCCCTGTTCCTGTTTGGGTTCTTTAATGATGCTCCAGCTTCCTCCAGCAGTCCAAGGACATGTTAGCTGATTCTAAACTGGCCATAGGTATGAGTGTGTGGGTGAATGGTTGTCTGTCTCTCTGTGTTAGCCCTGTGATTGACTGGTGACCTGCCCAGGGTGTACTTCACTTCTCACCCTATGACAGCTGGGACAGGCTCCAGCCTTCAACCCTGTGCTGGATAAGTGGAAGATGATGGATGGATGAATGGATACAACTGTGCTTCCTGTTAGTATTTCAAGACTGTCCTTTGACAGAACTCTTGAAAGCAACATAAAATTGAGCTTTAAAACATGGTAAACATTGTATTTTAAATCATAACAGGCAATTTTGTTGCCTTGTCCATACCCAATAGTAATGAATGATGACAGTGATGTGAGTAAAAACTATAATCTCTATATTAAGGTGGATGCAGCCACTTTGATGTCAGTGATTGGCTTGAGCAGTCCCTGTTTCAAAGCAGTGACGTGCTTCTTGTGAAGCCAGAAGTAACTAAATTAATGCTTTAGATGCTAATTGGTGCTAATGTGTAAACAAATAAAAGAGACTATTAAAAAAGTGTAATTTCACCAAGCTGTAACACACTTAAGTAACTTCATTTGTCAGCCAAAGTTGCCTTATATATATTTAAACAAGTGAATTTTAAAAATAATCCCTACTGTAGAATTGTTATAAAGAGCAAACTTATCTATGGAGACCAAAACTGATTTCTTTACACGTGAACATGTTTATTTCAGCTGCAAAGTTGGAGTCAGTGGGGACTGACCCGCTTCAAAAGCAGGTGTAAATGTTAAAAAAAGAAAAGAAAATTGTGCAAAAATTGTCGTCGTGCTCTGACACTGTTGTTGAATACATTACTCATTTGATGAAAAGCTGATTCGTGAGCTATACTGAGCTGTGGCGTGCTCACCGCAGTAGCTGCACTATAGTTTTTATCTGCTTCCATAAAAAGAAAAGAATTGGAAATGCGTTTCTACGTTGCACACCGATCAGTGAGGGATTATTTAGTTAAGAATCAGAGACTTAAATATCTGCATCGTGTGGAGGAAAATCAATACCAGCAGCCATGTTAGATATTTAACCTTTGAACTCGACTTGTCATGCTCTCCCTCTCTCTCCTCACACACACACACGCACACACACACACAGGGTAAATTAATGTCAACCTGCCCTGGGAAATATTGTCATGATGTGCTTTCCTTCACCACAATATCAGGGTTCATGTCAGGTCCAGGGCTTAAGCTAGTGAGGGTAATTCTCCATAGACATCGTTTAGATGGCAGTGACAGGAGTGCATTGACTGGTGAAGGCGGGGAATGGGGTGGGTGGATGGGAGTGTGCCACAAGGCTGTGCACAGAGTGACCAAGATTTTTCCTTTCATATTTATGATCACATGAGAGAATCTTTAAAAACATTGTAACAAATATAAAACAGAGTAATCCTGTTCTTTTGGACTGACATACAGAACTCCACTCACAGAAGAGTAACTTTGAATTCAAAAATGCAGCATTTGAAGAGAGAAGCTAATATTTGAAAGACAGTGATGGTGTATACGATGGACTAAAATTTCAAAAGCAAAAAAAGTAATTTCAGTGCGTTCAAATGAGCAGTCAGTATATTTGTAAATGTAAAAACTGTCTGTCACAGGAACTTTTCAATGTACAGTACTTCGTGCTTGGTTCTTTATGAATTCCTCTTCACAGCTTTCTGGTTTATTGAAATCGTCTTAAAAACAGTCAAACACTAAAAATACATAAATGAATAAAAATGACCGTTCACACTGCTGTTGGAGGTCATGCGTTCTGTGTGTTTCTGCGTGTTTCTCTTGCTGTGCTTTTTGTCACTTTGCAGATTGTGACCTTTACAATCTGTACAAACCAAAAGTTTGAATGAAAGTCCCCTTAAACTGTGCACCTGTGTGAGGTGTCTATTTGTGTGTGCTTTGCAGCACTTTGCTGTGTCTTGACCTTTATTTTTCATTCTTAATTTTAAAAAAAATGAGACATTTTTCAGCATTCTTATTATTTTCAGGCGGACATCCAGTGTGACATTGTTAAGGAGTTTAATGTAAGTGCAGTGTCTGTGCTTCTCTTTCCTTAAGTTCTTATCAGTTCTCTGACACAGTGTTTTTGACCTCATGATATTTTCCACTGAGGTCAAGGAAAAGTGGTTAGGAAAAAGAGATAGCAGATCATTTTTGGGGGATATTGAGATGCAACCCTTGTCTTGTCTCTTCCATAGTTTGCAGATGGCTGCCCCTCCCTGAGCCTGGTTTGGCTCAGGGAGTTCTTCCTGTTAAAAGGGAGTTTTTCCTTCACACTGTCACCAAGTACTTCATCATAGGGGTCATCTGATTGTTGGGGTTCCCTCGCTTGCATTGTAGGAGCTTTACTTTAAAATATAAAGTACCAGGAGGCAACCGTTGATGTAATTTGGAGCTGTATAGATGAAAGTGAATTGAATTGAAATTTAACCAACATTTGATCTTGAGTGGCTCAAAAGACAGAAGCATATTCAGATGCATCGTCACCAGCTTGTTGATAAAATGGACACTACATGAAAAAATTGTTTTCAGCTTAAATCACAAATTCTACTCATTTTAGTCTTTCAGAGTAAAATATGTCTCCACTATTTATCACTTCAGAGTTGGCGTGCAGAGCAAAGAGGCTGCAGACTCTGATAAGCTCAGAGTGTTATGTTGTTTAAAACTAATCAAAGCCGGGGACACACAAACATACATAATAATAAATATGAATAAGTCATGCTGCGGCATAAAAACTGCATAAGTACTGTGTCAGAATACATAATAGAAGATGAAAGTAGAGAAAATGTTCATGTGCAACCTTTATTCCAGGATAATATGTAATCTTGTGGGGGGAGGGGGGGGTGTAACAAAACTGCACGGCCTCTTTTGTTCAGGCCTCCAGTGTTGATATTGTCTCCCAATAATGCCACAGATCTCATTGGTTCTTTTCTATTGTAGAATATCTTTAATCAGATTTGTGCAGATGGCATGTTGGGTCACTCAGTCACAGAGGCACATGGCTATATAAGCATACAAGCTACACATTCATGCACGTAATCACAAATCTTGGGTGAGTTGAGGACAGTATATCCTGAGTACACTGAACTCCCTGCAGTTGAAGCAGCAAGCATACAAAATACTCTGAAATAGGTTCAAAGACCCAGTGTGGCTATACTATTTATTATGTGAGATGGAGAAATATTAAGTCTATATTCTTGATACAAAAGCACATGTGTGACAAGTGAGATATTTGACAGATTGAAGGAACACTGCTGTGTCTTTACTCCAAACAGGAATTGTGAAGCATAAAAAATAAACTCCCCATCTGCCAGCTGCTTTTGTCCTTTTGCAGTTGCTCTTTGACTCTTTGAGACGACGCAATCAAAGATGATATGTCGCCTTGTTCTTGTTTGTCTTTTTTGTATGGAATGAGATATGGCGTAACTGATTTATTGGACCGTTTCGATGACTGTCATCCTGCGTTACCTCTGAGGTGTCAGATTCCACTTGCTGACATGTGGCCATAAAGTGTTTATCTTCTCTAAAAACACAAAGAAGTCACAAACAAATGATGGATTACAAACATTACTAGTTGAGACTGCGACTCACTTTTGTTTAAGAGTGAACAAGACAAAAAGTGGCATCTTTATGTCAGCTATCATTAAGCTCAACTACACATTCAGTAATGCTAGGAACTCACCAAGAACCAGAAGTCCATGGATGTTTTCTGGGATAGGAATGGGAGCCAGACATGTCCTTTAACTAGAAGTCCCTTTACATCTACATTTTATTGAAAAGTAAAAAGTTATGGCATTTATGGTTTACGGCTTGCCAGATGGACTGGCTTCAAATTTTCACAGTTTTGACTGGATTTTTAACATTTTTTTTATTTATTTATTTTTTTTTACAAATATTGGAAGCGTTTATTAATGAAACATTTGTGTTACTTACAGGGGAAAGAACTTCGGAGATCCTCTGACTTTTCATCTAATACATTTGACCAGTATTTCAGTTTTGTGGGTATCATCCTATTCGGAATTCCTGTGATTAGTTAAGTAAGTAAATTTTGATAAGTAAATTATAATAATAAATAAGTAAGTTTTGACGCACGAAGATGCTAAGATGTTACCTGCTCATCCTTAAGTGCCAACCTCCAGGGCTGAAAAATGAAGCTGACATAGGAGGGAAGATCAAATGCAAGTCACTTTCCATAGACTCCAGTTTTGGTCTAATTCGTAACAACTACATGAGAGGTGAATGCTTTCTATGCTTTCTAACACTTTCTATAATAAATCTGTTAGAATACTGGAAAGGCTTAAAGTTTTGGGTTGTGGCCATTTAATTGACAGGTGTTTTGATACAGACCACTGAAATAGATTGCTTAACTATATTTGTGCTGCCGGTGCCTTTTGGAGCACTTTTAATGAAACTGTTTGATAGATAGAATGGCATTGAGGAATTTGTCCAAGAAATCTGTGCTCCAGTTTTGGTGACTGAAACTCTAGCATTGTATAATTGTGCACAATATAATAATTGTCTTATTTAGCAGCAACTGGCAAGTATATGTGTCTGTGTATTGCATGCCACCAAGTCTGCTAGCAATAAATTAGCCAGTTTGAATTATGGCCAATTCCCCGTCCCCTCAAAAACCAGCCAACCAACCAAGCAATCAAACAACATACCAATGAACAAAAAAGGTAACTAATACTTAATGTCTTTACACACAGGACATGCAAATTTTGTGCAAATGTTTTGTGTATTAAAAATGTAATTTCACACAAGTTTGTGGAATAGATTTGAAAATTTTTTTATTTTTTATGTTTCAGATTTTCATGCAAATGCACAGGTACAATACTACATTTGGGAACAAGTGTGCTCATAGCTCAAAAAGGGCACTGGTATACAATAATATGAAAGTAGTACAATAATAGTATTTTACCTCAGACACACAGCTAAATAATGCTCTGGGTCATTCAGCTCTCTAAAATAATGTCTCTGACTCCTCAGGTGTGATCCCAACTCTCCCAACAAGAGTTTAAACGGCCCCACAGACATCCTAAAGTATGTAAAAATGCGGTCGGGATACAGCTTCAAATCCTGGATCAAACCATTAAAATTCTCACTGCTATTCTCTTTTCATGAGAAGTGGATGAACCCATAAACTCCATTTATTTGAATTTAAATGTATTTATTTGAAAGGGACAATGCGTGTTGACGAACATCTCAGTGTAAATATGCAAGAATTAACCAAATGGCTACTTTTCATCTGTAGTCCCGGGCAGGTAAGCCAGAAAAAAAGAAGAAAAAACAAAACAAAACAAAACAAAACACCGTCAGACAATATACAGTATAATCAAAACAACAAATGCTTTAAATTACACATGAAAACCCATAATACTATAAGGAAACACAAAATAACAAATATAAAGCATACATCACTAATTACAACACATTAAAATAAAAATAGAATACCATCTGGAAGGCCTGGGTTCGATTCCACTTTGGCCCGGCCTCTCTCTCACTGTGTGGAGTTTGCATGTTCCCCCCGTGTCTGCGTGGGTTTCCTCCGGGTACTCCGGTTTCCTCCCACAGTCCAAAGACATGCACTTACTGGGGTTAGGTTAATTGGCTACTTTAAATTGTCCATAGGTGTGAATGAGAGCGTGAATGTGAGTGTCTCTCTGTGTTGGCCCAGCAACAGGCTGGCGACCTGTACAGGGTGTACCCTGTCTCTCACCCTATGTTAGCTGGGATAGGCTCCAGCCCCCCGTAACCCTGAACAGAATAAGTGGAACTGAATAGATGGATGGATGGATAAAATAAAAATAATGATCACAAATCTGATTCCTCTTTAGCTATGTTGAAAAGAGTGTTAAATCTGTTAAAGGTAGTACATTCTCTTATTATAGCTGGAATATTATTCCAAATCTCAATAACACCTGTTTACTAAATGTTGTATGTCTAAAAGGTATTACACAGTCAACTCTAGCAGAGAATATGGTTAATCTTCCACTATTGCTTGATTTTACCATGATGAACTCACTCAACGAAGGTGGAGCAAGTCCATGTGAAATTTCATAAATAGAACAATTTAAAATTTTGTTTAATTTTCAAAACTTAAAATATTATATTTCTGAATTATAAAATAATGATGAAAAGAAAAAAGTCTTTCTAACACAAAGCCATTTAAAACAAAGATTCCATTGGTTTTTAAATAGTACTACTTGCCAGTTATCACTTAGTAAAACAATATTCTATATAAAAAAAAAAATTATAGAACAGAGAAACATTCTATCTGCATTTTCTGACAGTGATGATCTAATTTGCCTAAAATTGTGTAAACTGAAATGAATGAGGTATATTTTTAACACAATTCTTGAATGATAGAGTAGAATCTATCACAATACCATGATATTTAATTTCATTTACAATCTTAAGTTCTTGAGCTGAGTATAGATGTTTTTACAAATATTTAGTAAGTCATTAATATATAAAGAAAACAAATTTGGCCCAAGTATGGAGCCTTGAGGTACTCCTACTTTACACTCAAGGTAGGGAGATTTGACACCAATTAACAAATAATTTAAAGAATGGTAACCTTTATTTACATGATCTATCGATTGCCTTTCTATCCATTTTTCAATAATTCTTCCTCTCCTTGTTTAGAAATATCAGGACCAGGTCATCGTCGCTTGATGTCAACTTTATTTTTTTCATAGTGCACTTTTTGAGGAAAAATTATTGACAAAAACTGTTTTACAAAAAGTGATGGGTGACACGTCCCCATCTATATTTAACATACTATAACACAGACCATGTTAGCATTGCCATCACAGGTGTTGCCCTTGGCTTCCGAAATGCCACACAGTTCATCCAAAGAAGTATTTGAAAAATGACTACACTCAAGTGCTGTTGTTCATTGAGTCATGCCAGTGGTGTTTGGTTCAATTTGCTATCACAATGTAAACCACATCAAAGTTGCCAAAATGGAGCAAAACCACCCTACCCCTCTCTTTCCAGCAGGTTAAAACCAAAATATAGTTAGTTTCAAGCTTTCCAATGTGACAAACATTCACTTGCCGCTGTGGCTGCACTGTGGCTTTTTACTGCAGTGTATATCATAGACTTTAGATATCTTCATTTCATTCAATTTTGACTGAAAAGAAGAATATAAAAATTGAATGAATTGAGGAAAAAAGGGAAAAAAATGTGAATCAGCTTTTAGCTGAATGAACCCTGAGGGGGTTTGTTGCCACACTGCTGCCTTCTAAATAAATCTTTTGTATCTTTTCCCAGAATCAAGGCTCTTCACACTACCAACATGATTGCACGAGTTGCTTTGGATAAGAATATGTGCAGAGTGTGTACTTAACCTTTAAGGCATTTAACAGAGAGGCATTCTGATGATACAAAGAATTAATAAATTCATGGTTTTACCAGCAGCATTTATGAAAAAAAATCAATATAAACTTGCCACACTTTTGCAGCTGCAAAAGGTTTTAGAAATGCTATTGGCCTTGAAGCATTAAGGCTGCTTCCTCGAGACACGCATTCAAGCAATTTACAACATTTAGTCATTTAGTTTAGCCATTTACAACAGCTAGTTGCTTCGGTTGTTCATGATGCCGATCCATTCGTTCTAAAACTTATTATTT
>VUQJ01026595.1:11694-24993 GCA_015108635.1 Andinoacara biseriatus
AAAACTTATTATTTGACACAGTAACAACACAAATTTTGTAGTAATCTTGTCATATGTTGGATAACCTGGTCACTGCATTTTGTTGCCTGAGCAATGACAATAATGTTGAATCACATGAGTCACTTGGGGGCACAAACCAGTGAACTACTAGTTCCAGTCCCAAGCTCAGATAAATGGGAATGCCAGGAAGTGCATATGGCATAAAATCTTTCCCAAATTATACATGTAGATCATAAAGAATGAGATTTCCATAAGAATCACCTATGCTAAGATGCTAAGATTTTTGTTGGGAGTCACCAGGAATGGGACAGGATTAGAACTTAATATATCAGAGGGAAAGTTCAGGTCGGGCAGTTTGGAGACAAAGGTAGAGAGGCAAAGCTGACATGATTTAGACATGGGCAGAGGAGGGGTCGCGGGGGGGGGGGGACTGGACCCATCTGACAAAGGGCGAGAGGCAGGGTACACTCTGGACAGGTCGCCAGCCTGTCGCAGGGCCAACACAGATAGACAGATAACCATTCACGGTCTCACATTCATACCTATGGACAATTTAGTGTAGCCAATTAACCTAACATGCATGTCTTTAGACTGTGGGAGGAAACTGGAGTACCCGGAGGAAACCCACGCAGACACGGGGAGAACATGCAAACTCTACACAGTGAGAGAGAGGCCGGGCCAAAGTGGATTCAAACCCAGGCCTTCCAGATGGTATTTAAACTGTGAGGCAGCAGTGCTAACCTACAATATTAATGGATGTAATGAAGGAGGATATGCAGAGGGTTGTTGCAAAAGAGGAGGTTGCTAGAGATAGGATGATATAGAGATAGATGATCTGCTATGGCAAACTCTAAAGGGAACAGCCAAAAGATTAAGAAGAAAAAGAAGTAGAAGAAGAAGAAGATTCTTGTGCACTGCTGGACAAAGTAAAGGAACACTTTGAAAACACATCAGATCTCAATGGGATAAAAACAAATGATGCTTGATATCTATACTGATATAGACTAGGTAATGTGTTAGGAATGAAAGTATTCCACATTGTTTGATAGAAATGAAAATTATCAACCTTACAGAGGGCTGAATTCAAAGACACCCTGAAAATCAAAATGAAAAAAATGATGCGGCCAAGTTTCATTGCAGCAACCCAAAATGGTACTCAGTATTTTGTATGGCGCCAACATGCCTGTGTGCATGCCTGACAATGTCAGTGCATGCTCCTAATGAGGAGATGGATGGTGTCCTGAGGATCTATTCCCAGATCCAGACCACGGCATCACTGAACTCCTTGACAGTCTGAGGTACAACCTGGCACTGTTGGATAGACTGAAACATGATGTCCCAGAGGTTTTCTGTAGGATTCAAGACAGTCAAACATCGGGGTCAGTCAATTCCTTCATCCTCTAGGAACTGCTAAGGATTTCGTCCCAATACCTAATGCCAGTCAGGGTGGTGGACAGGTCTGTGAGTCTCTCCATGGATATCAGACCAACACAGACCCACCACCAAATCAGTCATGTTGAATGATGTTCCAGGCAGCATAATGTTCTCCACAACGTCTCCAGACCCTTTCAGATCACATGTGCTCAGGGTGAACTCATTCTCACCTGCCAATTCTGGCAATTGGGCTTCATGGTGACAATGAGCACAGGGCCCACTAGAGGATGTCAGGCCCTCAGACCACCCTCATGAAGCCCAATTGCCCGATATTCCTAATTGTTTTGTCAGTGACCACCATCCGCACCATGTACAGTGTGGACAGGAATCCGCTTCCCGCTCCTGAGTCATTTGATAATTTGCCAGAATAGCTTCAAGGCTGAATAAATGTCTTGTGCCAGGGCCAAACCAAACTCCTCATACACCCGAGTTTTTGCCTTTGCTACTGCCAGCGCCGCACTCCACTTGGCTTGCCATTACTTATCAGCTGCCTCCAGAGGCATACAGCTTTGAGTGCTCAGTCAGAGTAGAAAAGCGCTATATAAGAACTAGTCCATTTACCATTTACCATTTACCATGGCATACAGTATCATTGCTATGCAGATGATCCCAGATCTACTTGGCGCTGAAACGCAGTTCTATGAGTCCATTGAAGGCTTTGTTGAACTGCTTGGAGGACATCAAGACAGGGATGACTTCAAATTTTGTTAGCATGAATGACCAAAAGACAGAGATAATTGTGTTTGGTACCCCTGACCTTCATGATCTTGGCCCTCTAAAGCCTTTCAATAAACCTTTTTGCGAGATATTTAGGAGTGATTTTCAACATCAATTTGACCTTTGAGAAACACATCAATGCTGTTGTCAAATCAGGCTTCTTTCTCCCATTCTGGCTTCCCTACACTGGCTCCCAATGAGCTTTAGAATTGATTTTAAAAATCTTATTACTTGTTTTTAAAGCTTTGCATGGTTTAGCACCCTCTTACCTCTCTGACCTCTTATGCTTACATGTCCCTGCTAGATCGTTGAGGTCTGCAGAGCTTATGCGCCTTTTGATTCTGAGGTCAAGACTGAAACACAGAGGAGATCAGGCTTTTGCAGTTGCTGCCCTTAAACCATGGAATACATTGCCCCTTCACATCAAGACCTCCCCAACAGCTGACATTTTTAAAACCCAGTTGAAAACCCACTTTTATACCCTGGTCCTCATATGTTATTTTAGCAATTTTATCTTTTTAACTTAACTGATGTTTGTGTTATTATTTATTTATTTTATGTACTGTATTGTTTTGTGCAGCACTTTGGTCAACATTTGTTTTTTAAAAAAGTGTTTAGAAATAAATTTGACTTGACTTGACTACCATGTTCTATAGGACATCATCAGATTGACAGTTCCCTTCAACTCCACTGCCCTGAGGATTATTGCCACGACAAGCAACAACCACCTTGTGGCCACTACAGTGATGGTGTGGAACACGGTCCATTCAGACTCAACGCCCCACCACCTGATCCAACTCACCACCAGGTGGTGATCAGAGTGTCCAAGTATTCAGAACATACATAGATCTGATGACTTAACTTTACGCTGATGACCGGTATCTGATGACCATGTGCACTTATGGAGCCCCTCTAAGATTGCCACCTTATCACGGTGTAGGGGTTTATCTACCCTAGTGATTCTAGGAGCTATGTTGTCACGGTCAATTTGACCCTGACAGTGTCTCCCAAGGCAAATTGATTCAAGTGAATGGTTTGACAAAATGCAAGACCCTTATGGAGGGAAAAAAACATTATCACCCCAGTTTTGGGTTACTGGAACCCAACCCTGGAGCCATGCCTGGGGGACGGGGTTATTGACGAGTATCTGGTAGTTGAGTCTCAGCCCATAGGGCCTCACCGTGCTCAGTCTTAATGAGCTACATGGGCCACTCCTTCTGTGGACCCACCACCTAAAGGAGGGCCTGTAGGGTTCTGGTGCAGTGTGAATCAGGAGGTGGTAGAGGCAGAGGCCTTAGTGGTGATACAGGCTTTCTTTTCATGGAATGTCACTTCTTTGGTTTGGAAAGAGGCTGATCTCATGCTTGAGACTGAGAGATACCAGCTAGATATAGTGGGGCTCACTTCAACACACAGCTTGGTTCTAGAATGAGTCTCCTCAAAACAGAAGTCCAAAAGAACAAGGTGGATATTAGCATTAAGGTAAAAACAACAAAAGCAGTCGCTTCCTCTGTGTTGTTCTGCCTAGAGTAGAATAGGCACCACTCAGAGGGGCAACAACAGTAACTGGGGGCACTAAGAGAAGGAAAAAAAAAAACATCATGAGCTATGCGAATCATTTTGGGATTTTTCTGTAAAATTGTATGCACATATTGCAACCTATTTTACACCATTGTAAACTGAATATTTTAGGTTAGTTGCTCTGCCTGATGGCTGAGTTATACTAGAGTAAAATGTAGGACAGCAACTTCCTTGCAAGTAGGTAAAACTGGTGGTTGCCCCATGATTGGAAAGAATTTCTTTCGTATATTTTAACTGATTGCAATTAGTTGCAGTGGCCTTCTGGTTTCCCAGAGTTTCTCTCAGATAGACTTATGAAGGTTTGCAATTGCCATTTAATTTAAACACAGACAGGTTGCCAACATGCTGCAACTGCCAGCTGATTGTGTTCTGGTTATGTTCCTATGTCAAAGAGGGACTGTATGACTCTTTAGCTGTATGATTGTATGACTTTAGATCTATGAGGTTCTGGCTGAACTTTGAATTTACATAGTTAATGTGACTTTCTGTGTATGTAGATAGCAACAGATTTGTAACAGATGGCAAGAGATATGGAATTTTTGCCGATTTATCACAGTTGATCTCTGCATTACTGCAAACAGATTGTACATAATTGGCAACTTGACCTCATTCAATGGCAAACTGACATGAGATTGATTGCAGACTGACTTACTGCTATTTTATTGTTGTCTCCAACCACTGTTTTCCCTGTTGTGATGATTGCATACCCATTTGGGGCCATCTCCTTTTGTGGGAAACTTTGTTGAAATTCCTTTCATTATTGCTTTACATTGACCACACCATATAGAAAATTTATACAGAAAACATGAAAAAAATTATTGCAGTCCATTTTCCTAATGTCCTTTGGCATAAAAACTGGGAGTCTTGATGTCTATTATTAACTTGAAAATTTGAAGAATTCCTTTGCAGAAGACTTCTAATTATCAGTTAAAACATAATGAAGAGAAAGAAATGTATTTTAATGCTAATCAGTTATTGTTTTCATTATCTACTGAATAGAGACTCATTAAGCAACAATTACACTATATGTACTAATTTACATAGCTAGGGCCCATCCATAAGTGGGAAAATCCTTTCCCCCCAGTCATCACTGCTCTTTAGAAACTCCCTCTGAGACCAACAGAGCCCCAGATAACAGGGAGAAGCAACTGGAATAATAATGAGGAATGGGCTGGGAAAAAAAGATGATGCTGCCTGCCTGGAGGGAAGAAATCTCACCGACACCTATGTAAATCCATTTACACACTGCAGGGTTAATTGCCTAGAGCTATAGACATGAACATCATCTGCAGAATATAGCAGAAAGATGAATTGCTGCCACTTGATCTTTCCTTAATACCTCCCTCTCCACACCAATTCCTTCTGGAGTACATACATAAAATATGTATATGTCTGGGAATACAAGTATTCACCATCCAATGGAGTGTTTTCACCTGAGGCTAATCTTAAAGATTACTGGCACTGGTTTTTCTGCATGAAATGAGCATCTTTGTTAATTGCGTTCATTTTTTTATGATGGTTGAGCGATGAACAGGAAAAAAAAAGAAGAAGCTTAAGACAAAATCGTAAAGTCTACGTTTCAAATAGGGCTGCAGATTTTATCTAGGGAATAAAATCTAAAAGTTTTTACATTAGTGCTTCCTCTTTACCATAGATAACATACACACTAATCCAAGCAAGTGTTTTTACAGTCCAGTTAACCCTGCTGAATCTCAGAACACTGAATCATGGTTCTGTTCTTACCTACTTAGAGCCAAATTAAGCACTCCCCCTGGTCATTTGGCTGAAAAAGCATAAAACAAAATTTGATCCTGACTCATCATTGCTACATTTGGAACTCGAACAGCAACACTTGAGATATTAAATTGAAATGCTGCAGCCTCCATCAACATTTTCCATCCACTTATAGAGTGTATAAAATGGTAGATGACATGGTAGCTGATTGTGCTATAGATCATAAACCTTCCTGTCTCTATGTTTGCACTCCTTGAGAACGTAAAAGAATGCAGCATTTGAAGTGTGGAGATCTGAACAGTGGAGATCTGAACATTACTTTAATTTCAGAAGAAGAACGTGACAAACAACCAGAGCTGGGTTTTAAACCCTCAACAAAAGCAGTGATGAGCAGTCAGGCTGTTTGGACTGTAGCATCCATTTTTACCAGCACCTGTTTCTGCTATGAGTTGCTCTTTGGGCTTTTTGTTAATACTTAAACACTAAAGGAAAGCCTTTTTTGTGTATCCTCTCCATTAGGATAGGGATTTGTGTGTGGGACTGTAACCAATTGCTCTTAATATCAAATGGTAATAATGCAATAGTGCATCTCAAGCAGTGTTGCACAGCAATGCAAAAGTGCTCAAAAGTACTCAGTGTACCTGAGAGTGTAACAAAGTACTTTCTTGAGGGAGTAAATAAGTAACATAATTCACTTGAGAAGGAGCACTTCCTGTATTCAAGCTGCTTGTATTTAAAGTGTTCTTTAGAAGGGAGATATATAGACTAAGTCGTCAAAGAACTGCAAGGCACTCTATTCAAATAACATTTATATACAAATGGTCACTGTTTCCTGTTTGTGTTAGTCTTTTTCAGGTTTGACGACCACTTGGTGAGCAGTTTGCTTGTGTTTGCAGACAAGTCAGTGTCTACAGACAACCTTGGCAGCCTGCTACACTGAATTTTAAAGGAGTTTTTTTTTCAGTGCGGCACCCCATGCCAATTTCACACTAGCCTCCAACCTCCAGAAACCACGCAGAACCAGTCTGGGAATACACAATTTTTCTTTCTGACTGGTTGCCAGGTGGTCACTAACTGGTCTCTAGGATGACTGACTCAGGGTTAAGACAAGCTCATTGAAGCTGCACACAAAGGGCCATAAAGTCCACCTGTGTCTAATACTGGGAGCCCACTAATATGTTTGTAGCCCTGCAGTCACTACTGCACAGTTAATAGAGTTACAGCACATAACATCAGTGCTAGTTTTAGTCTTACTGCAATATTCATACAGTTTATGTTAGCTTACTTTCAGGGTACAATCTTTATTTTAACTTTTGTTATGAAAAAAGGGCCCACAAAAAATTATTCATCAGATTTTATGTTCAGAAAAGTTGGGATTTGGAGTAAAAAAAATGCTGAATGCTGTAATTTGGTCACAGGGCTAAAACAGAATTCAGATTTAGCTAGCAAATATATAGTTTTAGCCCATTTCCAATTATTTAAGGCATTCATCTACTCTCTGCTTGACTTCAGCGCTAATGAGCTTGCTTTGTTTCATGTGCTAAATGTCTTGTAGAGATTACTGAAGGGAAAATGTTGACACTGCTATGCATAAATACATATAACTTTGATACATGGGGTTGCAGATGGAGGAAGATAACCTTGAGAATATGTGGACAAAACAGAATGTACAGAATTCACAGATAATCATAAAAACCCAAAACAAGTAAATAATGGTGGGCCGAGGAGAAATGGTAAATGGGCGCTTTTCTACTCTGACTGATCACTCAAAGCGCTTATACAACACATTTACATTTACCCAATCACAGCCATATGATTCTAAGCTAAGTGCTTATTTATTGTATAAAATTCACACACACATTCATACTCTTGCATCGCAGAGCAACTTGGGGTTCAGTGTCTTGCCCTAAGGATACTTTGGCACGTGGCCCAGAACAGCCAGGAATCGAACCGCTGACCGTCCAATCAGTAGGTGACCCGCTCTACCTCCTGAGCCACAGCCACCCGAAGCCCCAAGACAAACCTTTGCACGCTTCGTGCTAGTACTTTGTTTTCTTATTGTGCATAGATTAAAGCTGCTCTTATGTACTACAGGAAAACATAAGGACAGGCTACTATAGTTCTTTAACTCAAAGACCGTGCATGCAGGAGCCTGCATAGAAGCCATGCCAAGTGTGTGGGCACGCTTTTTCCGAAATCTGTTTGCATGCATGTGTGAGTGAGTGTATCGGAGAGTGAGTGGGCGAGCGAGAGGTGGAAGGGAAGAGTGCACTGATAAACTGAAGAGCTGGCAAAAGGGGGGAGTGAAGAGGGGAGGGGAGCAGGGTTAGTGACAGCTCGATTTTGCATGCTCTGTCCTCCCCGGTGGGCATCGTGGAGTCTCAATAAGCATGCATCCGTGCATGAGAGTGTGCATGGAAAGCTTGAGGGATGCCTTTTTTTCTGTGCATCAGCTCCACAGGGGGAATGCCACCTGCTAACTCCTCATTAGCTAGCCGTCGTCACGCTCGTGTTAGGTGTGCATTTGTGTGTTTGTGTGTTGTTTTGCTGTCTTGAATGCAGAGAAATGTGCATATGTTTGTGTGCCCAATTCAGTCCTGCATATTGAAATAATCTACATTTTAATAATAATGAGGGGAAAGAGTTATTGTAGATATGATCAAATGGGAGGCACACTGGAACCCTGATGAATTTATTTAATATTCCACCCTGCAAGGTGATGTTAGTGCTTCCAGCAAATACTGCGTGATATCGATCAGTTTGTACTTTAGGCAAGGGCTGAACTCTAGTTTTGGTTCATGCTTTTAGATATGTTATAATACTGTTGGTAGCACAGCAAATTTGTCAAGATAAAATGAACCAGGGCACT
The DNA here is from genome assembly GCA_015108635.1 of Andinoacara biseriatus. NCBI lineage: Eukaryota > Metazoa > Chordata > Actinopteri > Cichliformes > Cichlidae > Andinoacara > Andinoacara biseriatus. Next base: position 20,030 of record VUQJ01026595.1, read on the forward strand.
CATCCATCATGCCTTATGACAACACAACTATCTAGTCTGTTTGCTGACAATTGCCCATTTTTCAAGACACCACACTTCATTCGGCAGAAACGCCGCAGAATGTCATTTTTCAACATTTTCCATTCCCCTGAAAGGCAATCTTTTTAATGCAGCAGAGCCACAAGCAGACTTGCATTTGCCTCTTTTTCTTAGTGTTTTAAACATAAGAGACTTGTTAAGTGTCAGCTATAATCTTACCAGCTGTGCTGGTTATTAGAAAGACTGTACATTTTAATAAGGCTCCAAAGATGAACGGTGACCTTCAGATGCTGCGCGTGCTCTTCTGGACATCTTGAGAGAATATGGCCTGCATTTGATTTGATTGGATGTGAAAACTGAATAAGCTGACGACCACCAATAACCACAGTGCTTTTGAATGGATTTCAGAAAGGCCAGCCTGTGATTTTGGTGGGAGTTTTTCCAAGGAAACCCCAACAGCGCAAATCTTGCTGGTGTAGTCAGATTGGCTTTGATAAACGTGCTAGCGAAGGGTGTTGATGAGGGTGTGGGGAAGGGTGTGGGGAGGTGGGTGCTAAGAAGAAGAGGTGAGTAGATGAATTAAAAATAAAGAGAAAATGAGAGTGTGGTGATGACTGATAGAAAGAGGGTGGGGGAAAATAAGCAGTTGGAGAAAGTATCTGCATGAAAGAAATGGGGAGGAGGTAAGTGGTGTGAATATATGAGCTCATGTATGTCTTTCATGGGGGAAGGGCTGTGTGCAATGGGGTGGCAGGGATGATCAGTGGAAGTGGGTGCGTGTGAGAGATAAATGGGCAGGGAGACGTTATCATTATCGATGATAATGAACAGAAGATGAAGGCTAGTTGTTTTCTATTTAGGACACTGAAGATGGCGATGTCAGTAGTGGCTCTCTTTAGTCCCATGATGTGGAAAGATCCAGACAGACATGGACTAGGGGCAGTATTAGGTTGTTTTTTTATTACCCCCCCCATTATTTTCAAAACATTATTTTCTAATGCTAGTGGGTGGAACTCACTCCAAAGAAACATATGTCTATGACAAAGCCAGAGACTGATTAAACTAAAATTAGGCTAGTGGCAGAAATTGAGAGACCAGCAATGATAAATTAGAGCTGGCAGGTGGAAGCAGCAAGAACTTCATGATCTTTTAAGATGTTAGATTCAACTCAATGTCATTGTGCACACAAGGCACACAACGAAATGATCATTCCAGATCACTCATCCAGGGAGATGCATCTGCAGTCATGCAGCCAGGCGCTACCGTTAGGCAACGTGGGTTAATTGGACACAACGCAGCGCAGGGACAGGCCGGCTGCAAGGTGAGCGCCTACCCACTGCGCCACTGCTTTATGGGATGAACCAGTCAATGAGCTTGGTTTGTCATTCTGTCAGACCATTAATAAATAATAAATAATATGTACCTGACTTAATCATTATAAGTAAAATATATAAAATGCAAATGACTAATGGAGGGGTGCTTGTCCCTAGCATAAAGATACTAGTGACTAGGGAAGTTAGTTATCATTTTCCATGCATGGCAACATCTTGAACCTACATTCTTTTGAATGGTCAGAAGGAGGTGAATCCTCTGGCTACAAAAAGAACTTCATTTGTATAGAAGTCTAACTGGAACAATGGAAAATTATGTTTATTCAGTAAATTATTATTATAAAATTAAAGTAGTCTCTACCTTACCCTGTGATTGACCAGGTGTGTGTGTGGTGTGCCTTAGTTTCTCGGTATCTCGTTAGATCCATACCTCATTCATTACAGCTAGTTTCAAAACACCAAAACAACGATGATAGCGGGACTATGCTAACCAGTAGCAGGCTCCATCTGTATTACTGAAGTGTATTTTAGTTGAATGTCCAGAGGCTGACTAAGGTAGAATTTTGAATCAAGTCATCTTGCTTAAGTCTGTATTTTTGTGTCCGTGAGTTCCCTAGGGTCTGCCTGGTTCCGGATCAAGCAGACCCTAGTGAACATTTTCTTTTGTAAACCTAGTTCTAGAGAAGTGGGAGGTGACGCATGCTTTCAGAGCTACCGCCATCAAAGCCAGTCACTGTACTGCATCAAAAAGTGACAAATGTAATTGCAAATGGAGAATACAACAAGAGTTTTTTTTTCTTCTGAAACCATGCATACTTTGCATTCAACCAATTATTACATCAGGTGAGCCCACTTGTCATTCAGCATCATTTGGAGGCTGTGCTGCACGGGGGCAAGGGTGCTTTCCAACTTCCGATTTGTCCTCTGAAAGAATAACTATAACTTGGCATTTTTATTTCTTTTACTTTAGAAAATAGTTCTGAGAATACTTTTTCAACTTCCTCTTGACATTGTTTGGTGGTAATAATTATTTTCAATTAATAAAGCCAAAGCCCACCAGAACTGTTCTTTTCAAAAACCCAACTCAAAGACCTCTGACTATCCTAAAATATGTGAAAAGATTTTTTTTTTCTTTAACCAAATGATACAGTTTTATACTTTCTCCATGAGAGTGACTGTGACATTTGTTGGGAACAGGGTGTAATGTCAGTTATTCGAATAAAATAAAATAACTGAATATTGACTTGTGGATTTCATGTTCTCAACCTCCCACTGGTTCTCCCATTGGGAGACATCCAAGTCTGGGTTACTTTGACCTTAATGCACAAATCACTTTTTTTTCTCTTTTTTTTTCTTTTTTTCAAGGCTCTTCATACAATGCTTCTAGGATGAGACACTCGAACCGGTGAGCTTTGATGAAGCGCTTTTATTTCTGACATTTTGTTCTGGTTTTCTTTTTTTATTCTTATTATTGTAATATTAGGTGTAATTTTAATGACATGAAAGAAGTCTGCAACCATTTTTTTTTATATTTATGCAGATATTGTGGTGTCGGAAATCACAGGTAACTCTTGTTGCTTGGGTGTATCCGTATCTGCAGCTGGGGTGTAAGTGCATGTGCGTTTCCTTCTTGTACATGTGATTTGTGTGCATGTGCGTGACAAGAGTCAGTGTAATTGAGACCTTTAAGCACCACATGACATTTTATGTAGGGGGATGAAACATGTGCACTGTCAGGTCGATCCCGACTGGGTGAGCACCAGCATTAAATGAATAGATGCCACCTGATCCATACCATAACACCTCTCACAGTGATTGCTGGGCAAACACATACACTTGTACACCGGTTTCTCTAACTGTTGGTGTGTGTGATCAGTCAGAAGATTATATTAAGGCTGAATTAGCTGTCAGAATGAGGGAGACCATACATTACACAGGGTTGACTGGGGGGTGTGGCAAACTGCTGCGATGATGTGTGTGTTTGTGTTTCTGCTGCTCAAGAGCTCTGAAAGGCTCATCACTGCTTTGAGAGGATACACCCACTCAGCGGTTTGTGCTGCACTCCCTCCCATCTCCAACCTTCAGCTGTGGTGGGACGATAAATCACAGGGCTAACAGAGCAAAGGACTGTGTCTGCTGCTGCTGCTGCAAAAAATAGCCTTTCATGAATATATATAGAAAGAGCGTGTATTTTATTTTAGCCAACTAGATATGATTTAAGATTGATTGATTTTATGATACTTGTGGTAGCGCACCTGCTGTTTGACAGTGGAAAGGAGCATAAATACACGTGCAGAGATACACATTTGACAAGTCAGGGGGTGTGAAGATCACAGGGATAGACAGAAAGACAGTGAGAGAAGTCATACACTCTTACTTAAAAACACACTCGCATTACTGCTCTCTTGCCCACCATCATCCATCTTCCATCAGAGCATTGAGAGTGACAAATTGCTTTTTGCTCTGCTGGCCGTAGTGTTAGCCAGTCACAGCAGGAGATGACTGAGCCACATAGCTGACTTCTCAGGACCACCCTGGTACACCTCGCTGTCCTTTGTTTCCCTCTGGCCACAGCTAAGGGAGCTGCGTTGGGTCATTTCTAGTAGTAGATAAAATCCACACGCTACTGTTCTGTCAGGTTTTGAGATATCTGTCATTAAGAAAGGTACATATTCCACCACGAGTGCATCTCTTGGTAAGTAATGCTCATGAACTCCCGGGACCTTCTCTGAGGATTGCATCCATCCATCCATTAAAACCTGATTCAGACTTCCACAGTGGATCTTTATGCAGCCTATTTAAGTGGCCGACATAGTTGCCGACATTCATGCTTGTGTTGGTCCATTATGCGTTATTTACCATGTAGTTGTGTCCCAGTGTTTTATATGCAGTGTCAGCCAATAGAAACAAATAAATTGTTCTAACTTATTTCCCTCCTGGGTCCCTGCTCTTTGTTGTGGTCAATTTTGTCAAAGACGAACGTATTTTTCCCTCAAGTTTTTCCACTTCTTTGTACATTCCCTCACGTCTATTCCAATTGTTTCAGCAATCTCCCTCCACAAATATGCTGAGATTTGTGAGTCCTCATATTGAATCTATGATTATTATTCCTTATACTAAACTGATGAATGTTATTCTCTCACTGATATATTTAAAAACTGTGGCCAAAAGATAGCTGGAAACGCACAGGAGGAATTGACTGTACTGAACAGGGCAATAGGGCATAACTCATTGTTATGCAGATGATACTCAGATCTATCTATCCATAAAGCCAGATGACACACATCAATTAGTTAAACTGCAGGAATGCCTTAAAGACATAAAGGCCTGGATGACCTCTAATTTCCTGCTTCTAAATTCAGATAAAACTGAAGTTCTTGTGCTCGGCCCCACAAATCTTAGAAACATGGTGTCTAACCAGATACTTACTCTGGATGGCATTACTTTGGCCTCCAGTAACACTGTGAGAAATCTTGGAGTCATTTTTGACCAGGATATGTCCTTCAGTGTACACATTAAACAAATATGTAGGACAGCTTTTTTGCATTTGCGCAATATTGCCAAAATTAGAAACATCCTTTCTCAGGCTGATGCAGAGAAGCTAATCCATGCATT
>VUQJ01026596.1:0-17850 GCA_015108635.1 Andinoacara biseriatus
CCCTGTATGCATGTCACCCGTGTATCTGTTTACTTCCCTGTATGCATGTCACCCGTGTATCTGTTTTTTTCCTCTGTGCCAGCCCTCGTGTATAGTCTGCGTGCACCCTTTTAGGTGTTTCCTGTTTTTATTTTGATAGTCTCGTGTTCCCTGTGTGTTGTCTAGTTGCTTCCTGTGTTTCGTTAGTCTGATTTGGTCCTCCTGTTCTCCCCAGCTGTTTCCTGTTTTCCCTCGTCTTTCCTAGTGTATTTATTGTCCGCGTTTCTCTCTGTTCCTTGTTGCGTCCTCCCGTATAGTGTTGTGGGTTTTGTTTCCGTTTTGCCCCCAGTGTCCTCAGTTTTGTATGTTACGATTTCGGTTGCAATAAAGTCGGCTTTTAAGTTTAGTACGTCTCCGGAGTTCTGCATTTGGGTCCACCCTGCTCGCCATACCGCTCACATATGACAGTAGGTTTTAATCATGATCTTTTTTCACTTAAAATAAAACTGTACTCACTAACAACTAAAATTAATTCAGATGGGACAAAAAACAGTAGCAGAGTTTGTAAGCGCGCCTTTATTTTGGTCAAATGAAAATGTAAAAAAATAAATCATACATCAAAAAAAAAAAGTCAATGTAGACTTGCCTCCCGTCTCAGCTTTGAAGTGCCTCAACACTGTGAAATGCCACAATAGCACAGATGTCCCACTGCACAGCTTCCCTTTGCAATGAGAGGTTATTACCAGTGTTATATCCAGAATTAGTTCGTATATGTACAGTGCACTATAGTTACTATCCACTTCATTTTTTTTGACTGTGAATGGTAAATTTATGTACGTCAAGAGAGCCTTTAAAAATGTCTACTGCAAAATAAAAAAGTCATACCCATTAATTTGCCTTTGCTAACTAAATATCACTTTTTGTAGATGTGGAAATGACAGTCTTGCAACACTGCACCTGTCAGTGATGGTGATTAGTAACAGAGAGAGGCAGAGAGTGAGCTATCATGTAGCCATTGTAGATTTATAGCACATGACTGAGTTGCTGAGTACAGCATTATACTGTGTCAGAAATGATGGCATACATTTTTAACTGGTGATTCACCTACAAACAAACTTTAATTACTGCAGTGGCCATAACTTTTTTTTTTTTATCAGTATTTTGACCCTTAAATCGTTCATGTATTTGAATTTTTCTGATTTAGAATTTAGGATTCAAAGAACCATACGCCCTGTGGTTTGTTCATGTTTCTGCCTAGGCCACAAGGGCATCCTCCACTCTACAGTGTCACGTTCATTTCTTGCATAATACCAGGTATATGAATTTCAGTGGATACATTCTCATCCTCCATCTATCAAAGTACGACACACAGTTTATGTGATGTAAACAAAGATTGTCATCAGTGCAGCTGTGTTGGAGGTTAATGGCAAAGAAATTCATCTGTTAAAAAAAAAGAAAGAAATCAAATCAAAGGTAGCTGTCGGGTTTCTGATGTCAGGCCCTAATTGATAAAAGAAAAGCGTTTCTCTCCAGACTTGCCATTTAGCTCTGATGTTCAGCCATCAAACAGGGAGTAATACATTTTAGAAGAGGCTCAGACATGTAAAGCTCAGAAGATCAGAATTCTTTTAAGTGACAGTGAAGAAACTTCAAACTTGGTATGAACTCTCACGTGGATAAAATAGACTCTAGTAACACTAAAAACACTATCTCTACTGTGCAATCCTGAGAGAACTCTGTGGATATAATCCGTGTCTCGTCTGGAGATATCCCAGTTAGTCTGTACCTGCACTGCTTAGGCGAACTGTGCGGATGGCGGCAGCATTTTGATCAGGGAGCCTCCGATGCGGCAGATCGTGGACATGGGAAGTGACAGCATCAGTAATAGAGCCTGAGGACTGCTAAACTCTGCAGCAAAGTGAAGAGGAGTTGGCTTTCTGCTGACACGGGAAAGAGGGTTGGATCAAATGTCAAGGGACGCATTAATTCTACATTTTCTTCCGTGGGCCTACGCAAAGTAAGACTGCATGAATATGAGGGAAAAGGTCTGTGTGTGTGTGTCACTGAATGTGCCCCACAAACTATCTACATGTTCTCAGATATGCTAAATGTCACAGAAAGCGCCTGTGTACATTATCCGGAGTTAAATTCTATTATCATCTTTTCATTAACTGGTGATATTAAATGTCACTCAGTGTTATCTTCCACATCGCCTCGTCTGCACGACTCACTTCCTCTGTGTAATGAGAGCATTGTTCAGCCTAACTTCTCTTATTGACTGAAGCTGGCACTCAGTTTAACCATTGATTTTACATGCAGTCTAAAGAGAGTCTGTGCATTTGGTCTGAAGATGAACATGGTCAAGTGATGGTCGATCAGTGGACAGAGATAAGATCACAGCCCTCCTCACGTGCACATCAACAGCTGAGCATTATGGCTGCCGGACTGGATTGCAGTCTGTCAGGTTTGAGGACAAGATGGCGCTTTTTGTTGTGCTTGAAGGTTACGGCTTACCGAGGGTCATTATTTGTAAAATCCCAGCTTCGTGTGCTACACAACAAAGCTGCCATGGCAAGAGCAGATGTAAATTGTGGTTGTCTAAAACACGTGGCCTTGGCCAGCTTGGAGTGCACTCTAGTACTCTGGCAATAGATTGTATCCTCCCACTTTAGACACTATTATGTTTAGATTGGCATTCTTTGGGTTCTAATAAATAAAGTGGCCGTGGCCTTTTCCAGTCTATTATTTGGAGGAATGGTGACCCGAAAGTATAATTTGGGTTTTCATCAGATGTGTGGTTTAGTGTTCTGTGGAGAAAGGCTGTAAGAGTTGTTGTAGTAAATGTGCACGGAGAACAAAAAAAGAGGACCACGATGGTTCATACAGGTACAGTTAGGACAATTTTGCAGCATTTACTGTAAGATGGAGACCTAGGCTGCAGTTGCTCAAATGTTAACCTTAAATGTGACCAAGGTTACCACCGACTAAAAGACCACCCTTTTGGCCACACAGCTAATGGTTAGCCTAGTTATGCAGCTTAGCACATACTCAGAAGTGAATCTTATGCTTACGTCCAATAAGGAAGATCTGTATTCACTCCTCTGATTTCCTGGGTTTTTTGGCTGCTAGTTTATTCTGACATCATTGCTCTGGTCCAATCATCTCTCTGCCCGCCCTCTTGAAGCCAATCAGCCTCCACTCTGCATACTTTAAATCTCACTGCTTACCTGTCATTCTCCCTATAAAAACTGTCACTGCACGAGGCACCCATGAAGGAAGGTTTGAGAGCATGCACATTAGACAGAATGTAAAGTGGGGGGGTGGGGGGGTAATTTTTTTTGATTGATCTGGTTTGATCTGAATTTGTAAGTTTGCTGGCTTCCAAAGAAGCAGTGTAGTGTGTTATCAGTGGTGTTCTTGGTGACTGAGGTCCCAACTGCCTGCAGATCATTAAGAAGCTCCTCCCATTTTGGGCTGATCCACCACCTTTCTCATGATCATGCTCACATCATGAGACAAGATCTTGCATGGAGCTCCAGACTGAGGGCGGCTGATGGTCATTTTATACTTCTTCCATTTCCAAATAATCGCACCAACAGTTGTCACCTTCTCACCAAGCTTCATGCTGATGGTCTCGTAGCCCATTCAAGTCTTTTGCAGGTCTTCAAGTGTTTTTTTTCCCTTGATTTTTGGTTGATATTCTGTCTCTTTTCATTAAAATTAAACTACCGTAAAAATTAGAGACTGTTCATTTTTTTTTTTGTTAGTGAGCAAACTTACAAATTCAGCAAAGGATCAAATATTGTAAGACCTACTGACTGAACTGACTGGTTTCCTGTTTGCTTTTTACACACATGAAAGTCATTAAATAAAAGAATCAAGCAGCTGTTTTAGACATTCCAAAGATTCACTGAATCAAGGAGTGATGCTTGATTACATTTAGTCATTTGATTAGTTGTCAATGCAAAGATATTAAGTGCAGCTTTAAATGTTACAAAATTTTTCAGCCTGAAAATGCAGAAAGTGCATTTGATCTAGCCCAAAAATGTCAAGCGCAAACTCCTATTAGACAAGTCAGTGCTCTCTCTTTGGTGTCTTTTTTTGTTGTTGTTTCATGCTGTCAGCTTTGTAAACCGGGGTAATGTGTCAGTAATTCCGGGCTTATATTGATGCTTTTCCAGGATGAATCCAATTTCTGTATCACTGGAGGCTAGCAGTGCTTCTGTTCATATATGCTGCCCAGCATTCTCTGGGAGCGGGTAATCAACATGAGTGGTCGAAATTAGATGTAGCACCATCCAAATGATTCTCCTCACCTTGTAAACCACCACATCAACACGCGGAAACACAGGAAACGTCATAAAGGTCATTGTTTTTAGGATCTGACGTGTGTTTTTTTCTCTTCGAGGCACATAGCATGGTATTTGTTCCATTCTCCTCCTCCTCAGTTTTCCACCCCAACACTTGTCAGTCATTCTGATGTGCTGTCTCCTGTCTACCTCTAGCTAGAGGCTATAAATCCACAAGAAGAAAGAAAACAGAGATGTTCAGTGTGTGTGTGGGGGGGTGTTTTTTTCAACATGCACACTCGGTCACATGTTCCTCTTTCCTGCTTTCTCTTGTTGTTTCTGTGACCTTTTTATGCTTGACAGCTGGAGCACCACGGCGAACGCACACAGACACACAATATAAAACCTGAGCTGATATTTAAATATGAGTCTGTGCATATTTCAGCTTTACAAGAATGAGGCGTTTTCCTTTGTTGGGGTTGCAGAAGAAACTGCTTTATCCTCTGGGCTCTTAATCAGTCAAAATGTATTGCACTCACATATCAGATCAATGTCCGGAGGTCGAATGTCACCTAGTGAAATTGGTGAAAGTGAGCCTTCAGGCCACAGGCACCGGCTAATGAAATTTTGATGCAGCTTTATTTAGAACTATTTTACTGGATTACATTCCAGGCTCCATTTCCAACTTCAAAGACGAGCTTTCACCACCGCTGGGGGTAGCAAGCCTAGCGTCACCACTCCTTGCAAGAGGAAAGTTCCACACAGTTTTGTGTTTGAGCCCCTCCATCTTCTTTCAAGTGATCATTTCTAATCTGACAAATTTTAGTTTGCACTCGTTTCCCGCTTTGCTTTGTTAATCCATGAATCGAGATATGCAGCGGGGTTTGTGTGTGGCTGTTTCGATTAGATTAGATTAGTGCTTTCATCACTCATGGCCAGATGGGTGATAGACAGAGACAAAAAGAGACAGAGTGACTGGGGTGGTGGTGTTGGGGTTTATAGAACTGCCAGCGCTTTCCATTTAAAGGATTCTGGGAGCATTGTCATCTTTCCCAAAGTTTAAACACTTCAGTTTGTACATGTATATTTGATGATCATATTTCAACTGCTAATATGCTTTAATATCCTAGAACGGATTTGTAATTGGCTGCCTTTTTCGCTTGTCTCAGTGTATAGACAGAGTCTTATGATCACAATCTCATTTTTGCTGGATTTCTGCAATGTTTGCTTAAGTAGGGGGATCTATTACACCAAGTCAGCAACATCTGATCTTTCTCTCGGCTGTTGAGCCACTCCAAGTGGCACATTTTCTGGAAGAGGAAGGCAGTGTTTAAAAAAACTTACAAACCATCATTTGGTTTCATGTGTGGTGGTTTAAAATCATTTCAAGAGACTTCCATTATGATCGTTAATTAACCTCCCAATGTGGTTACAACGAGCTTCATTTAAAATTAACTCTGCAGCTGACACAATCAGCGCAGTCATTATCTGCATGGAGTTTACCTGCTGTAACAGCTAGAGGACCAAACTGCATTCGCTGTGTTAACTTCAGCAAAACACCGGAATTTATTTAAACAAATATATTTTTTGGGCACTCAAGGGACCATGGTAACGATAGCTAGTCTTTGCTGCCAAAACTGCCCCAACCCAATTATTCAATTCCAATCCAAACTTTTATCCATCAACAGTTTAACTGTGCAGCAACTATTAGTTAAGTCAGTTAGCGATCGCAAGCTAACTTTAACAAACATTAAATAACGCTGGCTGAACTGAGAAACAAACTTAAACACACACTTATCACAAATTTGATAATTCACGTTATTGTTTTTCAAAAGAGAAAGTGAGCCTCTGAAAATGGTTCAAATCCAACCAAAATGAGTTAAGATTTGAAGTACTACTGAGCACCCTCACACCAAAGTGGCTGCTAGACTTATTTTTTCCCCCCCTACTGGTGAAATAATGTCATTGTTTTCTCTGTTGTCACTTGATTGCTTTAAAGTCATTCAGAAACAATGAGCAAACTGTCATTATCACCATGCAATTAACAGTAACTTAATACAAGCTAGTAGGAAACCGATATTTTTAATTTCCAGGTAAAGTTAACTAGTGTAAGTCAGGAAATCTACTGGAATTTACAGTGTTGCTATTATCCTTCTGTCACAAATCACCCCTGGCACTCGCCTCCACCCTGCCGCCACTCTCTTCTCCACCTCTCTTGTACACTGTTGCTTTGAATGGATGACCCTGGGTATTTAAACTCATTCATGTCATCCACAAGCATGTATTCTGTCGTGTTTCTGCTGACGTTCATTCCTCTTCTCTCCAGTGCATACCTCCATCTCTCCACACTTTTATTAACTTGCTCTCTGCTTTCACTACAGGTCACAATGCAGAAATCAAAGCCTTCATCTGCCAACCTGCTAATTAGTGTTAAAATTGGGAGGTCTGTTTCAATTACTTGAGTTCACTGAGGTTGATGACTAGAAGACATCTGGTGTCAACTTCTTTCCATCAAAGCAGCCACGTCCAATAATGCATAAGTTTTAGCCTTAAAATAATTTATGTGGTGGAGCTATATGTAAATTCACCCCTCATACAGTTGTTATGGAGAAAGAATTTAGCTATAGCTACCAAACTTCTGTTATAAATGTAAGAATTTAAACATGGGAATGATTGGGAATGACCAAGTGGCAACCTCTCGGGATGAAAGCTGAAATTCCAGAGTTTTAATGGCCAACTGAGCCTGGCCCAAAAGACTCCCATGTTAAAACTCCTCACTTTGGCCATGAAAAGAACATGTTTTGGGGTGATCTCCTTCTGGAGAGCATTTTTATAACATACTTGTTTGGATTTTGTAAGGCTTAAAATTAGTGGTGTGCCTCCTTTGATTAGTGTGCTGACACAGGTAGCTGTACCTGACAGCCATCTGTTGGGTCTCACCTTCGCTAAAAATCCCTCATAAAAACCCAGCAATGTTCTTCAGTAAAGGCTGATTATCTTGGCTTACAGAGTGTTTCCCAGCATCGTCCAAAATTGCATTATTAGCTATTGACACTGTAGTTTAATCCTAATTGACTTTATAATTTTATATTGTTAATGACATAGATTACAAAGGTCAGCGCAACATCTTTAAATGGCATGCTTGTCAAACGAGCCATCTAAAACTAAAGGGTGCTTAGATGCTGTATTGGTTTGGGTCCAGTGTCGTGTCCATGCGCTTTTAATTTAATAATTGATATAAAGCTCATGGTGGCTGAGGAGGAGCGATAATTTAAAAAAGGTGGCAGGAACAAACGTTTTTATAAACAAGTTAACGCCTTCCTTCCTGTGACCCCTCACTCCTCTCTGTTTTTTTCCTTTCTTCCCCACATTTCCCTCTTCACCTTCTTGCTGAATGGATTGCTTGCAGCTTAGCTAGGTGCAGCAGCTGGCGCCCCAGGAGATCGCTGACCTGGGGTGAATGCTTAAGAAGAGTCAAATTAACGTTTTATTCCATTACTCACATTGAAGCGCCAGCAGCGACAGCAGTTCTCAATGTCATTCAGAGGGTAAATGCTACTCAACCGGGTGGAAGGAACCAAAATATCAGGGGCCACATCACCGTGCTGAAGCGCCGTACAAATTTGCATATGCAGTTAAAATATTCAGTGTATTTTTTTTTTTATTATTACTATTAGAATTATTTGTGATGTGTGCAGCAGCTCTCTCCTCCTGTCTTTATCTCTGAGGGTATGCTCTTATGTCAGGCAGACAGGCTGGGCCAGCAGTAGCCAGCGAGCAGCAGAGAGAGCACCTCTGGGTGGTTGGATGTGTCTTGTTGAGCATGGTAATTCAGTCTGGGGAGAATGCCAAAGGTAGAAAAGAATAAAACAACTGCCACTGCTTGAAAGATGCAAGGCTGCTGTAACTATGCAGTTTTTTTCTGTCTAAGCTTTTAGCCTTGTGGCTGATATTACTCCATATCTTATATAAGGACAGATTTGGGAAAATAAATAAATAAATAAAACAAAACAATCAGTCCAGACAAAATGGCTTCAAACAGCCCGCAGTCTGGAGCCAGATATGCAGCTTGTACGGCTCTCTTCCACTGAAGTTGCATCTAACTCAATTTGCTGACTGCTGTGACATTTTTGTGATCATGAAAAAGTGCAGCGGCAGAATTTATTGTCACCGGGCCTCTGCTTTTTTTGATGAATGCGCGCTGAGCTCATCCTTATCTGGCAGCGAGCATTAAAACATGAATGATCTCATTTGTTTTTCCGCCCTCTCTGAATCTGACAGACCAACAATGGCTTCTGCACTGTGACCAGACCCAGAGCAGTTCAAATGGAGGACTTTGCGTTATGATTGTCAGATAGAGCGGGGTGTATCATAAATGTAGGGATCATCTACTCATAAAAATAGCATAACTGTCATATGTACATAAATGGGAATTACATAGATGAACAGATATCACTCATTTTCATATACTGCATGGCCATGGTCTTCGTGGCAGATCACATTTAGCCTTGGCTGCCTAATATCTATGTGCTTTCCACAACAGCATCCGTATGTGAATGTAGGAAGCATAAAATGACCTTATGTAATGGTCATATGAGCGATCACCACTTTAATGTGACAGGATGTGCAGCCTGTGTGGTTGTAAGCAGCCCTCTATACAGGTCTCTGTAATGAGGAGCAGGTTTAGTGGTCTCTGAGCACCCTGAACTAAAAGTCTTACGTTTTACTTGATTGGAAGGTAACCCAGTCTGACATCAACTACGATTTACGGCACTGTAAATTTTCCACGTCATTGTTCATGCAACTATCTGAAAATATTTAAAACACTGCAATATCAGTGTAGGGACTCCAGTATCACACAGGAAGCTGTCAGTGGCATCAAAAAGAGGTTTACAGGTGCAATCCTTTTGACTTAAAAAGCCCTCCGGCCTCCCACCTCTCTTAATCTCACCCAGTTATGACTAGAAAAGAAGAGTTTGACATGCATTAGCAGAGTTGAAGAGAGAGCAGAGTTTTTAGACATGTTCGTGGAATGTGTGGGTATTGTGACAAAGGGAAGAACGTGTCAGTTGTGCTCATTTTACGCAGGGTTCACAGGAAGGTAGAAATGACATGCCGGTGTTGATCAGCCTCCTACGTGGAGACAGCTGCTCGGTCCACTTATTCCACGGTGGAGGCTTTTTCAGGCTTAAAGTAGTGCAACTAAAGTAGCATGGGAGGAAGGCTTGAAAGATTGGATGAGTTTGGCAAAATTTGTCCCAAACTAGGTCACAAATCTCAAGAGGAATTATTCATGTTGTTGTTCTTTATAAGTATTCAATTGTAGTTTGACATGTCCAACAAATACTTTAATCACACTCAAGGAGTTGTGAAAAATGATCGTTCTAAGGCTAAAAATAGATTTTATTCCTTTGTTGCTGAAAATCTGATCAAAATCGATACCCTGTACTCTCACATATGTGCACAATGCTACCTTCACAGTAGGGAAACCAGTGGTTGAAGACGGCGGCATGACCAAAATTATTGCGACTGTGTGCAAATGAACCTGTAATCTTGTTGCCTTTGAAATTGCTCCTTCAAATATGGGGACCAGCTCTGCAGCTGCTCTTAGTCAGTTGCCGTCTTCAAAATGACTGGTGCATGAAGATGGAAATAAACTGGCAATAAGATGGAGTCAGTCAGACCACGATTGATTGGAGACAAGTTGCTTTCCATCAGGTGACCTGTGGAGTCGCCTTGCGATAAAAAGTGAGTGCACAGGCGAGTGTGCAG
This sequence comes from Andinoacara biseriatus, assembly GCA_015108635.1. Classification (NCBI taxonomy): domain Eukaryota; kingdom Metazoa; phylum Chordata; class Actinopteri; order Cichliformes; family Cichlidae; genus Andinoacara; species Andinoacara biseriatus. The sequence continues at coordinate 10,041 of VUQJ01026596.1, forward strand.
GTGTGCATGCTCAATAACTCGAGAAAAGTTCAGCTTACACTTAAACTTCATGGGTAGATAGTTTATGATCAAAGCACGGTTGAGATTATATATGGGGTCAATGTCAAAGGTCAAGGTTATATGGTTAAATCCTTGGTTTTTTTTGTTAAAATCTTTAATGTCCACTTAAGATCTAAGAATTATGGAGAGAACAACTCCTGGAGGTCAAGGTCAAAAGTCAAGACAAATAATTATTAATATAGGAAACACTGTTTAGCCTACAGCCATGAGAGTGGTATCAATCTTTGTCGACTCATGAACAGATATATTTCCTGAAATGTTGAACTATTATTTAATGTGCTAGAACAGCAAAATAAAGACAATTTACTGTATTTTTTGAAATAGCCATCAGATGCTCAGTTAGCGAACTAGACTGACTCGAGTCCAGCAGTAAAAAGAAAGACAAGCAGCTGTGTCCAGCTGTTATAGGTGGTACCAAGAGAGTGAGGCCCGATGCTTTCCCCTGGTGCTTTGCGATGCATGCACTTTAGAAAAATTGCGCGGTTATGAACTCTTTTCCCCTCCCAAACATGCATACGTTCACTCGCACACGTACGTACACATACATAATCTTCCAGATATCTCCTATTTTCAAGTTCCGCTGGAGCGTCTCTAAATGATTTCTGACAAATCTAGCCAGTGGTACAGAGACATCTTAAAATAAACTGCCCTTTTCCCTCCATCTCCTCCTGACTGCTGCTGAATTCAAATCACATCTCCCTCCCCCTTTCCTGAGCTTTGTTGCCCGAGGTTGGGCCTGTGACTCATAATAAAGGAAGGAGAGGGTTAGATAATGTGGTGGCACATTGAAGAGAATGCACATAGCACACATGGAAAGAAATACTATATATAATAGCAAAGAAATGAGGTCGGGTTCAATCCCTGAATTCACACAAGGTGAGCCTGCTGTGAGCCGAATCATGTTGAAGAGGCTGTTGACACAGGAAATAATAGTACATGTATACAAAGACTGCCAGAGTGGAGGTAGGTCTATTCAGTCCGAAATTAATTAGCTGTTGCATTTTAATATGTGATTTCTGTGTCACTTATTATAAAGGTTAATTATCCAGGTGTAAAGTGAATAAATTATAGCTATAATTTATTAATATTGCAATAAATTATGAATTATTTTGCTCTTAATTGCAAGCTGTCTAAAAGGGAAATGCCTGTTTGCATGAAACAAGTAGAAGTAAAGTGGAAGGGAAAGTATAGAGAAATATTCCATATAAAGGGAATATTCTTCTCAATATAGATTGTAATGCAAGATAACTTCATTTTCTGTTTCCTTCAGTAATGCTAGGCTGCGTCTTTCTACATCTCCTTTATTATTTGATTGCAGTATATTAACCAAATCAATCAAGATGGAATATACTTAATATATGTGATTAGATTTTGATGGCAGGCAGTGCGCAGTGCATGCTTTGCTGCAGTACACTGTAAATAAGCTTGGAATACCTTTTAATAAGCCATGTTGCAGGAGAGGTAAGCCAGCGTTTCCCAGTTGTCAAAGCAAATCTTTAGATCGGACAGCTCTATTGCTGTAAAATAGAACCTATTTGCAAGCAGTGCCACGACTGTATCGGCATGAGGAACATTTGACATTTATCAAACACGAGCTGGTTATGACTGAATCTCCAGCTCTGCTCAGTGTGTACTCTGTGAGCTGCATGTTATACTCCTGTGCAATATTTTCTACATGTTAATAACAAATCTGCTCCATTGAGGTTCCTTTTTTTATTTCCACTTTCGCAAATCTTTGCTTTGACCTTACGCCGCTGCTTTGCCTCACGTGTGGTGTATAAGGAAAATCTACACATCTGATCCACTTCCCAGCAACTGCAAACTCTTAAATCTACCATAATCAAACGTAATTCACAGGCCTGACCTGTTAGCTGTGAGCTGTCTGCAGTCTGATTGCAGCTGGTGACGTGTTTATAGTCTTACCGTGTTGATTAAGTGTCGGAACGGTTGTTCTCCTCCAGTCGCAGCTAAATTAAAATGGGGACGAGAGATGGGGCTTGTCATCGCCAGCTTTAGCACCTCGCACACAAGAGGAGCCGTGCCACCGAATCAGCAGAAACTCACCTGCTATGTTTACAGTCAATTAGTACCATTACGTCGAAAGTGCTGAAATCAGGAAAATGCCCAGGATTTCCCCAGTAAATTACCAAACCGCCTTTTTCCAACAGTAATTGTCCAGTCATATCTTAGCTACAATTATTACTTGAGGCCTGGCAGGTCTGTCAGGCTTTGGATTTTAAAGAATGCCAAAGGGGGGGGCTGTAGTAAGACCGATAGGGCAATGCAGCTTTTTTAACTGTGTTTGTGAGGTCTATCATAGAGCTGTAACCCCCCCCCAAAAAAAAAGTCTTACTCCAAGATTTAAACTAAGCAGCCTTTTTTAAAAATTTACAGTGATATATACAGAACGTTTTGGGTAAAGATGGCACGCTCACACTGACTCAATCACAAATATTTTCTCAAAGTTCCAGCAGCATATACAGATTTCTACTATGCTCGGCTTACGAAATTGTGCCATCCATATTTGATACCCTGCCATGCAGATCATCTGTTTCAGATGTGGTCCGTGTGTGGGCCCTGACAGCGGTACTGACATTACTCAGTACATATGACATATGACTGCTCAGTACAATTGGGAAGTACTACCAGCAAAGTGAGGAATTAAAATTATCTCTGTGAAATTGCAGCTTTATACATCAGTTTGCGTGACAGCCGGCAGCGGCACACACTGTTGTTTTCAAATGGAGACTCACCTGCTAATTTTGACATCTGGCAGGTTAGCAGTAAGTCTCTATAGTCATAAATGTTCAGTTATAGGAGTTGTGTTACTGCTTCCCTTTGCTTTAAATTCCCACAGAATCCAAGCTGTAATGGGCCTCATTCATTTTCCTGTACAGCAAGCAACTGTATTCATCCAGAGAGGAAAGCTGCCCTAAAATTTATGATGCTAAGAAAATGTAAAGGTCAGACCAGTCTGTCTGCTCATTTTACTAATCAGCACTCCAAACAGCAGCTAGTCTTGAGGAACAGAATGACTCATGGCATTGAGTCTCCTCTCTTTCTTGTGTCCTCTTGTTTTGCGCTGCTGCTCTCGCCCTCAGAAAATGTGTTAAGCATCTATCTTCAGGATTCCATTTGTTTGTTTCCTGTTTGTTAAATTCTTTTTTTTTTTCTTGTTCACAGAGAAAATAGTATTCATCACCATGTGATGAAATAAAATGAAAAACAGATGAAATGATTCAACAAAAATAGCAGCTTCCACTATAGACGGGTTTCCTTTTTGGGATTATGAATGATTTCCATTCATTATTTTTGCAATTCATCCATTTTAAGACACACAAAAAAATCAACTTAGTTCATTATTTTGCTGAATTTCTTTGACCCCTGTCTGTGTCTGTGTTACTGATATCACCCCCATGTACCTATAAAAGACATTTTGAATATCTGAACATTAAACCCATGTGTTTCCGAGTCTGTTTCTGTAATTGCCTCCAATCTTCTGTGAAAACAAAATGTTGGTTTAGGGATTTGCTCCCACTTCGACTCTCATTAGTGAGGTCCAACACTGATGTTTGGTAATAGTACCTGGCTCGCATTAAATGTTCCACTTTGTCCCAGAAGCTAAGATGTGCTCGGCTGCTTCAACATATCCGTGTTGCTGCCAACACTTCAAATTGGTTCACTAATTCAGATAGGTGTGGCCCTGTGCCCATCGATGGCTGTTTCTGCCAGCTCATAAAACATCAGCCATTCAGAGAATTGTTGACAGAATTAAGAACAGGGGCACAATTGTACAGTATGCAAAATGTGGGAACAGGTGAACTGACTCTAGGAACCACAAAGAGCGTTCCCAAATTGAGAAGTGGACAGATATGCCACTTTCCCTAGCTAGAAGATTCCGTTCTTTGCCATAGCCAGACAATTCCCTGTAAATGGAAATAAGAAGCAAAGCCAGTATTGTGACAAGAAATACGAAAATATAGCGTGTCCACATGATTTTGACCATATAGAGTGCATGCATCCAGTAAGCGCATGTCAGTTAAGGTGGAATAAGAGTATGAAATGCAGCTGTCTCCAGTTGCAGTTATATAACTAAAAAGTGACTCTATCCTATCCCTCCACTCCACTCCACACCACACATTGGTATGCACATACACTCACAGAGGCAACATGTCACTGGTGGTGGCTTTAACAAGCCGTGATAAATGATGTGTTCTCTGACCCCACAGAGAGGTGCAAGAACCAGACGCTAAAAGCAGGGCAGTGAAAACCAAGAACCCTTTAATGACCGCTGCTGTTAAAGGAGCATTGTTACCTCGATATTGGTATATTACATACCAGCTTTGAAAGGCTATGGCAGTCGTCCTCAGAGTGATACCATCAAGAGGACACAAAGGTTAGCTTTTGTTTTTTAAGCTCACTAATCAATTAATTTGCACTAAGTAGCATTTCTGCTGTATGGATGAGCAGAGCTAGCTAAAATAAGCAATCTAATCAGTGTTAGAAGGCTTTCTGTTTGCAATGCACTGTGGGATCCACCATGCTCACTATCTGGCTCCCGATGCTTCCAAACAGTATAAAATATGCGACAATGGAGGTGTGAGCTAAAAACAACAATAACAATGAAGGGAACAAATTTTACAGTGAAGTCAGTGTGCTGATGGGGTTCTTTATTATTATATTATTATAATTTTAGAAATCATGCTTAATCATTGTCGAGCTCTCCCCAGCAGCTTTGTGGGGTCACAGAACTCCATGAATAATTACTTTTTTTTCTCTCCAGAAAGCTACCACGTAAGACTTTGTACCGGGGCGATTGCTGCAGATCTGGTTCTGTGAATCGGTCTGCTTGTTCCTGTGGTAGAAAATGGCCTTTCTACAGATCGCAGCATGAAAGCAGCCTGAAGCTGCCCAACTGGAGGTCGTCTTCTGTTGCCATATGTGTGTCTGGAGGGTGACATTTGTCAACTTCAGCCACAGCTGGCCTATCCTAATGTGACAGGAGGAAATAATTGGCTTTAGAGAACCCACCTGTGAGGAAGAGCACCTCTTTATGGCAAATTAGCCTTCTCTGCTCCTCCTCCCTTGATTTGCTTTGCCTGGCTTTGTGTGGGAAGGGGTGTTTTGTTTTGTTTTTTTCTGTAATATTTCACTGTTTTATAATAAACGATTCCTAATTGCCATGCAGGAAATGGAAGTAGGGGTGTCTACTACATGCAATGCCAAAAATAGTCACAAGCTGTGTAATATGTTTGTTTCTGATTGGCACCATCGGGAGTTCCTGTGTTAATGAGACATCCACGTTTGCATGTTCTTACTTTGTGAGTGAGTGAAGGGAATAAGACTGCTTAAGCATCTGTTCTGCAGCTGCTTTGAAACAAATTTTTATTTCCTCCAAAAAGTGCAGATTTTGATTTAGCTGCAGGATGCGTCAGCTTGTTATAACCAGGTTTAAAATTTGGTGTTATTCTATATTTTGACGTTTTTCAATGATCAGTTTATTTGGACCCACCTCAGACATGTTCAGACAGGATAAACCCTGCTTGGTATCTTTCTCAGGACATGGAAAATAAATGAAGCGTTTGCTTATGAGCACTTCCTATGCTGTTCCATTAGATCACGTTATAGCTCTGGCTGTCAGAACAGATAGCGTTGCTGTCCTTGGAGACAGCTTATGACTGTAGGTACTGGTCACAGTGTATGATAGTAAAGTGGTCCTTGCCATCTGTCTCAGGGTCAGTGTTGTGCACAGGCAGTGGAAACATGCAAGATCCAAGCAGTCATCATCCATATGCGTCAACCTGTCACACAGAGAAACTAGCAAAGCTAATACTCTCAAGGATTTGGCTTGCATAAACTACCAAAGGATCAAGACAACAGCCAAAGTTTTGCTGGTGGGAGGTTTTAATGCTTTAGATGTATATGCTTTCTTTACTGGAAACTGTCTTTCAGATGACACTTTTCAGATTTTTAACTGCTTAACATCCACGAGGTCACCAGCAAATCAACTACATTTGGGGTTATTGTTGCATTTTAGGTTCGTGCTAAACATAGAGCATTACTTTGTAATAAGATTTACATTTAGGAAAGCAAAATAGATTGAAAATTCAATATAAAGGGGTAGATGTGAACCTAACTCGACCCTTAGCCTTTAACTGGTCACTGGTGACTTGGTGAATGTTAACTATGAACCTTCTATGTGCTACTATCTTAGTTAAGCTCATTTAAATCCCAAAAAGATTTAGTCAAATGTTATTATACATTGGTATTTCCTCAAGTTGTTCAGTTAGATAGCTGTTCTCTTATACATGCTACTCGAGGGTGAATCATTCATCACTGTATGTGAAACAGGTTCACCATGATTCAGCTCTTTGATATCCAGCATGCTCCTGGTGTGTCTCTCCTGGCACCAGCACTGCTGTGTCTGCTTAGAAGTAGAGAGAATTGACTTATTCAGCTCAGACATTGCCACACAGTACGCAGTACTGTGGTATTGCAAATGGATTGTGCTAAATTTTATATTTCACAGATAATTAACAACTAAAACGGATAGGAGACACAAAGGAAAATATAGACATGCAAGCAAGTACATTGTGATTACTTCCAGAGTCTTGTGTGTAATTGCAGTCACCAGCAGGCAGCCTTTTCAAGAGTTGAGTCATGTTGGAAAATAATTTGGCAAGCCAGAGATTTCTTACCATCTGCAAAATAGTAGCCTCCTTCATCTGGCCTTCTTATCTTTGATGTGTGTGACTTCTAAAACTAACATATAGTGCAGTGATGTCATCCCAGTTGCATAATATCCACTCCCAGGCTGAGAGCCCAAGGACACTGGACAACAGTTATTATGAAAGGTCATTTAGTGTAGAAGAATACAGTGCATCCATTCTGTTGCATGCATAATTCATTATAAGACTGCTCAACATTTTGATTTATTCTGCCCTACAGAGAATGGGATTCAGAGGATGAATATGTTAGTTTAAATGAAGCAACACCCCCTGAGACACACTAACTGCCAGAATCCTTGAAGCACAGGTCGAGGAGGAGGAGTAGCAGCAATCTTCTGCTCCAGCTTATTAATCAATCAAAGACCCAGACAGAGTTGTAATTCATTTGAAAGCCTGGCTCTTAACATTGTTGACCCTAATGGTAAAACTCTTCTGAAATTGCTGCAACTCAGTTTAAGGATATAATTCCTCCACTGTTATCTTCAATACCATGTGCCAACACAGTGCAGAGAAGCTACCTAAACTGTAGTCCCACAGAGGTCGATTATCTTATTAATATTGTTACACGCTCACTACGACTCTGGATACTGTGGCCCCTCTGAAAAAGAAATCCTCAAATCAGAGGTGCTAGACACATGGTATAACGCACAAACATGCAGCTTAAAGCAGATAATCCGTAAACTGGAGAGGAAATGGCATCTCACTAATTTAGAAGATCTTCACTTAGCCTGGAAAAAGAGTTTGTTGCTCTATAAAAAAGCCCCCTGTAAAGCTAGGACAGCTTATTATTCATCACTGACTGAAGAAAATAAGAACAACCCCAGGTTTCTTTTCAGCACTGTAGACAGGCTGACAAAGAGTCAGAGCTCTGTAGAGCCGAGTATTCCTTTCCCTTTAACTAGTAATGCCTTCATGGATTTCTTTATAAATAAAATTTTAACCATTAGAGAAAAAATTATTAAAAACCATCTCAGAGACTTATCTTCATGTTCAGCTGCTTTAAGCACTGCTGGTATCTGTTT
>VUQJ01026597.1:0-18015 GCA_015108635.1 Andinoacara biseriatus
TGAGGACCTCAATGTAGGACACTGGGCACGGACGTGAACATAAATAAGTTTTATTGCTGGATGACGGAACAGGAACAAAAGCAGGAGTCGGGCACAGGAGCACACAGCGGGAGGAAAATACTGAAGACGACGCGACAAGAAGCACAGAAAACACAGGACCTAAATACACAAGTAAACGAGGGGAGAGGAAACAGCTGGGAGCACAGGTGAACGACATAACAGACAAGGGGAAGCAAAACTGAACATGACAGACAGGGACCAAAAGACTATCAAAATAAAACAGGAAGCCAGACAGGGAACAAAGACGTGGACCTGACACATGGAAACACAAGGAACTAGAAATAAACTGAGGACTAATGGACATTAGAAATAAACAGAAACCAAAAGAACACAAAACACTGGGCCAACGGCCCAGGACCATGACACTGCCACTTCCAACTCCTCCTCCTCCTACCATCTTGTAAATTGTCCTTTTCACTTTAGCTGCTCTCCTTCCGCTACAAATCACACCAATACTTGTCTCCATGGACTCCACCCTGCCTGCACTCTGTTCTTCACCTCTCTTGTGCACTGCCCATTTCTTTAGATAGTTGACCTCAGGTAGTTAAATTCATCAAACTTCACTAGCTCCTTTTCTAAAAACTACTCCGTGCATCTTCACCACCACAGCTGCCTCCCTTGCATTCACACACATATTTGTCAGTCCTCAGAGTGACATTTAGATATTTCCTTTGCAAGAGACTGTGTTAAAAAGGGGAACGTATCCACAGAATCCAAAACCATTTTTCGTACCAGGCTAAAAACATCCCGTTTAGTTGGGCATTTAAACACAGATATTTATACTCGCTGGCTACTTCATTGGGTACACCTGCTCATTAATGTCAAATATCTAATCTGCTGGGATTTTCCTGCACAACCATCTCAGAGAGTTGATGCTCAGTGGAGAAAATAGCCTGTGAGCAGCAGCTCTCTGAGAGAAAATACTTTGTTAATGTCAGAGGTCAGAGGAGAATGGCCAGGCTGCTTTGAACTGATATGATGGTAACAGTAACTCAAACAAGCACTCATTACAACCACAGTAGGGCCTCTTTGAATGAGCAACATGTCAAACCTTGAAACAGGTGGGCTTCAGCAGCAGAAGACCACGCTGGTTGCCACTCCTCTCAGCTAAGAACGTGATGAGTCTCAATTTCTGTTGTGACATTCAGATAGGGTCAGAATTTGTCCCTTAGTACCAAGTGAGCATTACTTAAACACCGCAACCTACCTGAGTATTGTTGCTCACAATGTCCCTTTATAACTACAGCGTGCCCTGATCATGTGGCCTGGCTCTTGTGGATCCAGCCTCTTGAGGCCATTATAGAAAAAGGTGATACTCAGACAAGTAACACACTAATAAAAATAAATAAATAATGCACATTTTCATAATAGAAATAACTCAAAAACCAGCTCAGGCACAGAGAAAAACTAAGCACACCCCTACGTTTGTCAATTCATCCATTCTGTTCATTTTCTTAATTACTTGTGCTGTTCAGGGTCACAGGCAGGCTGGAGTGTAACCTCTGCTTTGTCATTGGGAGAAAAGCAGGACAGCGTACACCATAGACAGATCCCCAGCCCACCACAGCATCAGACAGTTGCACACTCTGTCACTGACATCTATGGCCAGTTTAGGCTGACTCTGGGAAAGCATGCAGACTCCATGCAGAAGGGCACCAGCCCGCTGGCTGATTTGAACCCAGAACCTAGTCTGATGCTGCGGCACCATCGTTAACCACCCCCCTTCTTACACTTTTATATCAATAAACTTAGCATCAGGGGTTCAAATTTAGATAAAGCAGCAAACTCAAGGGCAACAGAATGAATGCAGAACTGCTAAAAACTACATTTGTTAGTGGAGGCACTATTTCAAAGAAAATGAAGTGTTTGCTTAAAGAAATATGTTGGAAAAGTCAAGAAATTCATCTCAGATGAGGCCGCTTCACAGGCACCGGGGTGTTCAAACCATTCAACCAAAGAGCATCAGCTCATCAAGTGATTTGTTTTCCTTGTTATTACTAATCAAATCTTATTTTGCTGATAATGCATGTTTCCTTCACATATATGCTTTTTCCTCAGTATTGGGTTTGGTTTTCGCACCTCTGAAATGCTGCCCACGCCTTTGAATTTTTTTCCCAGCAAGTCAAACAGAAAAGTGAATCTTACACAAAAAAGGGGAAATTCAGTTACAGTGTCAGGCTAACCGTTTCTATCCTTAAATCATTGCCAGAAGAATTCATACTGAAAGCCAGATTTTAGCAGTTTATACAGATTCTTTTCGGCCGCCTAACGGTGACAGAGAAAGTTTCAGTGGAAGTTTCCTTTAGCTTTCTTCTTGAATTAAATGAATTAGTTTTGAAACTTTAACTGTTTATATTGCTGGTTTTGAATGCAGGTCAGTGTGCTAACATCTAGATTTCTGATTCCTGCTTTAAAAGATACACATTAAATCTACGTAGAGGGGAGTAAAAAAAAACAAAACATTTTATGTCTTTCCTGCCTGTTTTGCTTCATCCACTAAGTCTTCTGTCACTTGCCTCAGATGCTTCCACCCCCCTTTCCTGTACCTGCTGCTCCTTAGCCTTCTTGTTCCTGACTGAGCTTCTGTTTGCTTTTTCCCTTCCTTTTGTCCTTTGCTTTTTTCACTTGAGATATGCACGCTTGTCGACATAGCCTGGCTGCTTTTTTTATACCCATAACACTGTTTTTTTTTTTTTTCTCAAATACTCACCCCAGTAAAGGTGAACTATTTTAGTTTATTTCCATAACCCTTTCCATAAACCTATCAACACTGTTTACCTGTCAGTTTCCATATCTCAGGACCAGAGCTTTTTTCCTAATGGGGAGCAATGCAATCTTTGACATCTCAGATCAATCATGTCAGTTTAATTCAGGAAGTCTAAACTCTAAACATTTTCCAGTGAACAGTAAATCTTTTCATTTGGTGAACTGTGAGCTCTTTGCACAAACTTAAAGCCAGGGGGACGTATCGCTCTTTTGTCCAAACCTTAAGTTGAGACTGCCCTCTCGTGGCTGTGAATCACAGCACTGGAAAGAAGCCAACACAAATTTCATCTGTTATGGGAAACACAGGATGATGTGTGTTAATATGCATAGGAAAACAGAGGACCTAGGACAGGAAACTAGGTTGTTGTTGCACATTATTTAGTACAAATAAACATATGGAAAATAGATGGAAATGTATAGAAAAGGTCCATATGGACATGATGACATCACACCATTGCTGCAGATTTGTTGGCTGCACATCCGTGATGAGAATCTCTAATTCTCTCGCATAAATATAAATTGACAATGAATAAATGGACCAAAATTTTTGGAAAGCTCTCAGTAGCTGCACCTCGTGTGTTCTGCGTACTGTTCATCATGTCCTTTAATCTATAGTTGGTCTGTACTGGGCTTCTTAATTTATTGATTTATTGTAAATTTTTATACTTTATTTTTATTAGTATTTATTTGTGTTTGTTAGTGTTTATTGTATGCCTAGCATTTGTGAATTTCCCTATCTATTGATTAACTGCAAGTGAGAGTTAAAAGGTGAAAACCACCGCTGACCAAAAAGAACCCAAAGGCTCGTCTCAGATTTCCAGAACACATCTTGCTGATCCCCAAGACTTTTGGGAAAATATTCTGTGGACTCACGAGACTAAAACAAAACTTTATGGAATGTTTGAGTCCAGTTACATCTGGAGTAAAACTAATGCAGCATTTTATATAAAGAATATCTTACCAACAATCAAACGTGGTGGTGGTAGTGTGATAGTCTGAGGCTGCTCTGCTGCTTCAGGACCCGGATGACTTCCAATTATTGATGGAACCAAGAATTTTGCTCTCTACCATAAAATCCTGAAGGAGAATGACCAGTCATCAGTTCATGCCCTGAAGTTCAAGCACACTTGGGTTGTGCAGCAGAACAATGATCCAAAACACACCAGGAAGTCCAACCCTGAATGGCTCAGGAGGTACTTGGAGTGGCCTTGTCAAAGTTAAATCTCAAAGTTATTTCTCCTCTGACCTCGGTCAAAGTATTTTTACCCAGAGAACTGCCACTTACTGGATATTTTTACTTTTTTTTTTTACCACGATGGTTATACAACAAGATTCCAGTAGATCAGCAGTTTCTGAAATACTCAGATCAGCCGGTCGGGCACCGACAACCATTTCAGGTTCAGATTCACTTAAATCAATTGTCTTTCCCGTTCTAATGCTCAGTTTGAACTTCAGCAGGTTGACTTAACCGTATATTTGACATTAATGAGCAATTGAGCAGGTGTAGCTAATGAAGTGGGTGTTTATTAAATTAGATCCCCAAAAAAACAGAAAATAAAACAGAAAAAAGTTCCACTCTTTTCACAATTTTATAAACATAATGAACAAAAAGGATGGTGTAAAATGGAGTGACAAATTAATATCACATAGTATTCTCAGCCTGTAATTTATAAATTAAAATGATATTGCTCTTGCTGATTATTCTAAAAAATAATGATCGGCTTAATGTCTACAGTTAAAACAAATAAGAAATGGACTCAAACATTCCATCTGCTGGGCAACCTGTGTTACAACATGTAATTAAAAAAGTGGATCTCTGAAAGAAAGCTGAATCTGTGAGACACAGCTCTGTTCAGACTGCTGAGAGATCAGAATGAAGAAGGCGAGGAGAACATCTGTGTCCTCTGGCAACAAGCTCAAGCTGAGGGGTCATAGAGAAGCGCTTCGAAATCCTTTAACAGGAGGAAGGTAGTCATCACTCTAAGGATAACACGGGATGGGCAGAGATAGATCAAACTATGGAATCTGTATGTCCACATGATAACACAGACATCCTCCCATCTAGCTTCTATCATCTGGTCCTTCAACATCTTCAGGACAGCCTGGCTGCAAAGATCCTGAGACACGTCTGTGTAGATTCTCAGTCATCCAAGTCATAGTAATCTCTGGAGCTTGAAAAAAGGGCGACTGGACTTCTTTTTGTTTCTCAAAGACATTTCACCTCTCATTCAAAAGGCTTCTTTCAAACTCCTGCCTGAGGTAAAAAAGGAAGCTCTCCGGGATACAAAATGGAAGCGGGAGAAGGATAAAAATGTTCACGTCCACCATGGCAACCAGGCAGAATGTTCATGTCAACCGTGGCAACATTGTAGAATGTTCACGTCTAAAGTGGAAACGTGTCCGAATGTTCATTTTAACAGTGACAACATGGTAGAAGCTTCACATCCAACAAGGTGGAATGAAACAAATAGTTTTCAAAGTGGTTTAAAGACAGTTGGTAAGTTATGTCAGTGTATCAAGAGGAAGCTTTTAAATACTAAACAGATCATAACAAGAAAAATACGAGAACTTGTAATAATTTGTTTAACTAGATGGTGATTCCTAAAACAGATAAATTATAGAAGAAATTATAGAAATTATAGAAAGCCTGTAATAGAAGGCTTGTATTTTATAAGTCCATGAATAAGTAATATCTGCACACATGAGCACAGTAAATCTTGAGAGGGTGCATGTGTGCGTGATTCTGGGGGTGGGGCGCCTAAAAGTGTGTCTACATACATCTCAGAAAGTATATAGCTGTGCCCCTGATCCTGGTTTCTCATTTTAGCAGCCTTCTCAAGCCTTACTGGGCTATCAGTGAATAACTGGCTACAGTTTCTAATTTTCACCCACAGTTAGGCCCATCAGAAAGAAACTTCCAGGGAGTCTTTTAAAAATAGCAGGAGGGCTGAGAGCAGATCTGTTCAGATGTGGATAAGGAGAGGACCCAAAAACAGACTTAGGGAAAACAAAAGTTACCAAAACATTTACTTGGATATTTGGTTTATTTGGATATCTGGCTAAAAAAAAAAAGAGGCCAAAATGAAATACAAAAGGTTAAAGAGAGACTAAAGAATACAAGGAGTACAAAAACACATGAGGGCAAAACAGAGGAAAGGACACAGGACAGACTGGACTGAGTGAGTCACAACTGAACATCACTAACACAGGTAAGAATAATGAGGGAAGGCAGAGACAGAAAGTAAAACTAATACAGACCACAAAAGGAAATGAACCTTCAAAGTAAAACAGGAAATCAAAATACTGAACTATTTAAAAGCCAGAGGAATTAAAATAAGCACAAAGAATGAACAAAACTGAAATTCAACACTAGAATAAAAAAACGGGAACCAAAGGAGCCAAAGACTCACTGTTAGAAAAAAGAAGAGCCATGAAATATGGAGAAATCACAAACAGGAATCAAGAGCACAGGATCGACCGTGAAACCAAACAGAAGACAAAAAATAATAAAAACAACTCAACTTATTGAAAAACTGCTGGCACTACACTGAGGCTGTACTGTATTTGATGATGACACAAGGAATACTGTATTTGTCCCATATTTGGGCAATTCTTGGGCAACAACAACAACAATAATAATAACAATAATAATACTAATAGGGTCAGTTTACAGTGTGTACATGTGAGCACGAGTCAGTTTCAAAATGAAAGTGCAAGTGCATTCGTTATGAAACTGGATAAATGGGAAATGGTTAAAATAATGAGGATATAAGATGAGGAGGAGTTGAGTGAAACTGGAACATTTGTGCAGGAGCACAACCCAAGCTGGAAGGTTGTGTAGCTGCAGATTAGTGCAGGAGATTGTATACTTTTTGTTAGTGTATATTACTACACTATTACTATTAGCTATTACTTTTTAACTTAAAATTTGTTCAGTGATACACAAAATTTGGAATTCTAGAATTATTCCCCACAGAAAAATACCGGACCCTGCAACCCACATTGCCTCACTTTTATATCATTTGGTATGTTGCCATATTTAGGAAGGAAAGCTATTATATATTTATTTATAGACATATTTCTAATCCACACTGTAGCTTGGACTTTCACAACATATTTTAATTTGATCTAAAGTCCATTCTTGCACATTTTTTGGTGGTTTGCTGACTGTATACTGAATGAATCAACCTCTTATACAGTTATACAGTGCACCTACAAGATTCACGAAAAGTTTATCTTTTAATTCTATTAAGAAAACATGTGTAGTAACTGTGTAATAACTGCCTATGCAACTTTTAGCAGCTTCTGTGCTATAATAAGCTGAAGGTATTACCTCCCGTATCCCTCTAAGTTATAGCTTTCAGTTGTTCAAAAACAGCACATTAGTAATCACATAACTTTTTAACATTTTTTTCCACACACGCTGTCCTTTCAAAACAAATAAATACAATTCGTAATAAAAATAAATGCACTATTTACACCTGTGTGCAAAAGACTGCATTATCCCGCAGTTTTTAAGAAACCGAATGAGTTTCTTTAACTGAGGAAGCCATTCTGGAGCCTGTTTTTGAAGTAGGAAGAGTAGGAACAAACTGGTCAGGGGTTAAGTTCTCCCGTACACGGCAGGAAAGTCCGAGCGTACGAAGAGCTTACACTGACTGCAGCGTTCTGTGCAGTTATGTGGTTTTATGTCTCCTTACCAAGTAAAATTCTGAAAGGTTCCTTCTCACCTGATTCGTGACACTGTAAGTAGGTGTCACGAATCAGTTGCTCTACTTTCCACTAGCGTTCCTTTGATGTGTAGTTTCGAAGCACAAAAATGGTTGTAGGAAAGTGAACATTATAAAAATCAACAAATTATTTCAATGAGTCATACAGCATATAGAATTTCTTTTGTGTATGTCTGCTACTGTGACGAACACAACCTTCCCCCACCCCTGACACTTGTGGTTTTGTTGCCTCTCATATGAAGTGAAACAAGTCGAGACGTTCTGTGACATTTCTGAGAAACACAACTAAGTGATGCGAAGGCAGGTTGTCTACATGGGCTCTCACACACTGTTAGAGTGATCACCTTTCTAGACTTTCCACTATACCTCATGGAAATTTTTAAGAACTGGAGTTCACTACATGGATATGTCATGTTTGTCTTCCTCACGAGTCTCAGCACAGGTAAATATGTATATTACAAACTTTTCACTTTCATGAGCTCCAAATGTTTCTTTTATTTAAGTAACTTTATGCTTTGGATTTATGATTAACTTCAGTCTAAACACATGTATGGAAGTGATAGCTCAACCTGGTAAAAACATCAGCCGCGAAATATTGGTTATCTTATCAGCAGTGTGTGGTTTCCACACATTGCAGTTAACAGCCGCACTGCACTGCTGTGTGCAGACTTTCTGACGTGCCTCCACTTACATTTAAATTATATTTGACAAATTAACTTTTACAAATATGACGTAAGATTGGAGCACAGGGTCTTGTTAGAATGATGTAACGCATAATGTTTTACACAGTAATTACGCTGTGAAATGTGTAAAGTAATTTTCTGGAACAACCTGAAAAACATAACACACCACGGCACCAGTGTTTTCGCACCAGACAACTCAAGAGTCAAGCTGATGAAATCTGTGTTAGACCAAATGAATAGCTACATCATTTAAAAAAATCTGTTTCTTCTCAGTTTTTGCATGTGAGGCTCCTTCCAGTCCTCAGTGCTTCCGACGAAAAGCTGAAGATACTGTTTACACGTGTGAGTGGAGCCTGAACACGGCTCGGAGCGACATGACATTTGATCTTTACTTTAAGTGAGTGTTTCTCAGAGTTTCAGCTCTTTCTTAATAATGTGTCCATGAAGACTTTCTGTCTTTAATCCTGTGAAAAATACTTTGCTCAGTACAGCTAAATTCCCATTCCACATCTGTGTGTAACACAGAAGCGGCCACAATCTTGTCTGTTTTTGGCATTTGCTTTCTGGTTGTCCAGCTACTTATGAACACATGAAATCATCCCACCCTACCCCCCAACCCAACCCAGCACCACCCCACCAGTTGGTTAGATCTTAGTTTCATATTGAAAGCCAGGAAAAAGGTGGGACCTTGATACCACTTTGCAACACCTGCTATTCTGCAAACCAGAGGTGTCATGTTAGGATGTGAGAAACACTTTGGGTTTCGACCAGCCCAGAACTCTTGAGATTTGTGCCCCACAACTGAATAAAATGAATATACGATGATGTGCTCTATCAAACAGTTTAGGTGGATTTCACAGTACGTAATCAAAATAAACCAAATGAGGTGATGTCAGAAAAAAAAAATGGCCATCCACATTCTCATAGATTCAGCTTCTATTTTGTGAAAAGAGCTCATTTAAAAAATATAAAGGCAAACAAAAAGTAATCAGGTTTGTCTTTTTTTTTTAATGTGATGATTATATTATTTCTTATTGGGAACTAAATCTGTTACATCACACTGGCTGCCAGCCTCTGTTGACAAATAGTAGCTTCACAACCACCTCCATTGATTAGCAACTGTTTTTGCGACTTCACACACTGAAAAAGCAAGTATGAAATAGTCGTAATGTAGTGCACTGTAGTAGACTGAAATACTTTTCGCTGCAGTTATCTCCTCAGCCGTGCATTGCTTGCTCCTAACTGCTGACTGCTGTCACCTCGAGGTTATACGTTGACTACGGCCCTATATACTGCTACAACAACAAAGACGAAAAACATCCTCTAGAAGACCTTTCTGTCGCTCTTGCAGCCAACAATAACAAACTGGCAGCTGAGACATTTAGAGTTAGCAGCATGATATACTCTTCCCTTCACACTCACCTCAGAGCAGGCATGGGTGAAGCAGTAAGATTATGCAAATTTTTTAACTAGCCAGCTCTAGGGGTATGACAGGAAGTGTTATGCAACTTAATATTTCTATAGCTTTTATTTTACACCTCAGATCTGATAAAAACACACAACACAATTGAAATACAGATTTGCAATATAGGAAATTTGGCGTGTCTGCATTGTTCAGCCATCACAAGTGAAACTGAGCCGTTGGAACCAGTGGATTTCATTAGCATAGAGCAAGCATAAGGTCATGCAAAAAAGTACGCCTTTCTGCTTCCATAGGAATTATAGAAGTAAGTAGCAAAAAGGTGCTGATAATTTAATGCCTTTGATTAATTATTGTTGCTACAATTGATCATAAGCGAGTGTAAGCACCTCTATAAGGTTTGGGGAATTCGGTGGTCTGGAGGCATCAATACAATGCCCCAGTTTTCCAGATGTGGATGTCCCAACAAATTCACCCCAAGGTTAGACCATGCAATGCTCAGAGAAATTGCAGAGGTTGTCCCTCATTAGAAAAGAACAATACCAGTATGGCTTATTTGCAAAGCTACAAGTGAACTGATCTGATGATACAAATACAAAACCGATCATCGAACTATCCCCTGGGTTTCCTGGTTCCCGAAGAAGAGATATGGGCCCATCCCTACTGTAGGCCCACCACCCACAGGAGGTACCATTGATGCATCCTGGTTTCACCTGAGTATCCACTACAAAATTTATCATCGAACTGCGATGTGTGCTTATGGACACACTTATGTTTGCCTTTTGAGTGTGTTTGCACTGAAGTCCAAGAACAGAACACCACTTGGGTTCAGATCAGGAAGGCTGCTCCCCCTAGTCATGCCCCCTCACTGTCAATGCCCAAGTAAGACAACGGAGTCACCAGATGGTGCGTCCACCAGCACCCCACCGACTCTAAGAAGGCTGAATAGTCTGAACTGTCTTTCAGTGCAAAAGCACAAACAACAATCATTCTTAATTATCTGATCCAAAGGCGCAGGGAAGCAAACCTCTCATCCACTGTTAAAACACACACATTGCACCTGACCCCATATGGTGTCCCCTGCAGGTAGTGGGCTGGAGGAGGGTGGGCCAAGGTGTCTTCCAAGGGCTAAGGCCATTCCTACAACCATGTAATGTAATTGATAAAGTCATACAGAAAGTTGCTACTTCAAGTTATTGCTGCTGATGGTTGTTCTACATGTTAGTGAATCATTGAGTGTACTTAGTTTTCCACAACACTGCCTGTGAAATGTTTTTCACGACTTTAGGTGAATATTTACCCTAGACATGCTACAGGTGGCAATCGACTCATTGCCTCCAAGAAAGAACATAAAGACATGGATTTTGAAAAATAAACAGCATGAAAACAGATTACCAAAAAAAATGAGGAAGACGTGTTAATATAGACATGAGTCCAGTGTTGAGGTGTTGTGAGAGCCTTTGTTCTAGTGCAATCATGCATTTTTTTTGTATGTAGTGAGACTAAATTTGGGAACATCAAGGGAACCTTCGTCAGCATTGTTGAGGAACAACTGATACAATACCGCACCGTCAACATTTGGGTGGAAGCTCACATAGGAAACTCCAGCTGCAAATCACTAAAGACGTCTGTTGTACTCATGCACGTAGGTAATGGACACACTTTTTTTTTTGATTATGTAGTGGCCCATTTTGATGCATTAAACTGACACTAGACGTATTTTTTACTTTTGCTTTTTATATTAAGCAAATGAAATTAAATTTAACAAAATGTTTTTTCTTTTAATCAACAGTAAAATATGAAGCACCACAAATTATGTTAGTGTCCTGGTTAAAAAGCAATCTCAGCTTGAGCTGGATAGCCGCAGAGGAGGATCTGCCTTTAGCAGAAGTCTGGTTCCGTCGGGATGAACACCCCACAGAACCGTGGGAAAAAGTGAGTCAGTTCATTTTAGCTAATTCACATTTCTGGCCTTTTTATAATCAACATTTAACCTCATATCTGCTTTGCTGTTACAGAAATTAATAAATACCACCTATAAGGGCAATAAGGACAAATGTGAGTACAGTTTTCTCTTGTGTACTCATAATTTTTCCAATCAGGTGATCATTCTCCTGTTTTGTGGATCTATTTTTGAGACAAACTGAATAACTAAACTTGTTTCATCTCCATATATACCAAAAAAGTTACAATTATATGATAAACACAGGCCTGAAGTGCTTACCTTCAGCTTTATTTCAGTGGCTTAAACAATATTGCATTAAGAAATTACAGGCATTTTTGGAGAGTCCCCCCCCCTCCTTTTTTTCTTGTAACTTAGCAACCAAACCAAAGCTCTTTCATGCTACATTGTGACCTATTTTGTCATTACCTGTTCAAAAACTAAGCAATTAAAATGTCTGAAGATGGTGGCAAGTGAGGAATTTACTTATGGAAGTTGTTGTTGTGAACTTACAATGTGCACCATCTCTCAGTGTGAGTGACGCACGCCTTCCTAGACCCCAGAAATCCATCAGAGACCAAAGGGGACCTTCTCGACTGTTTCAGAACAAATTAATGCACTAATGAGCTCAGCAACAAGCATTTCTGGACTCTGACAGAAGACAACAGTGTCAGATTATCAGAGATCCTTTACATGGTAGTGAAAACCCTTACACAGCATTCAGCCAAGTACTAAACACCCTTTTTCCTCAATCTGAACAGGCCAAGTTATTGTTGTGAATCTACAGAAGAATTCAGCTTACCAGGTTAAGATCAGACAGCAGTCCACTATGGCCAAGGACCCACTGTGGAGCGACTGGTCTCAGGTTATGGTTCCTGCAGGTGAGCTCACGTTATAGATACAATTGAATGGATGATTTTATATCCCAGTTTGCCTTTGAGGAATTGCATATTTAGACTAAGACTAAAAATGAATATATATTAAAGTTGCAAAGGACTGCTTTCACACAGAGAAAAAAAAAGCACATTTGCTTTCAAAACTATGTTGGTACATTTCAGAACATAAAAATAATAATCCCTTAGCAGGTATGAAAACTAAATAAATACAATCTCAGATGAACAACCAATGTGTAAAAAACAGCTTCCTTACTGCCTCCATAGAAATTAAGGTGCATTAACTGATCAATTAATTAATCACTTGATTAACTGATCATCAGCACGTGAGACCAAGACTATAAAATCAGAAGTTTTAGCTTTCAGTTTCAGACTCTACAGTCCTCGGTTAGCATGTTAAATGTTAAAATTCATTAAAGTGCAATTAGAAAAAGATTGAATAAGTGTGGCTTGTTTGGAAGGGTTGCTGGGAGACAAGCCTCCTCTCTAAAGAAAAACATGGCAGCAGAGCCTAGGTTTCCGAAGTTAAACCACAACACTTCTGGAACAATGTCCTTAGGACAGATGCTACTGTAGGGGAGCTGTCTGGCTATAATGCATAAAGTGCATCTCTTTTCTACATTCTACATTTCAAAAATAATCATCTTGCCTTCAGCAGCTCAACACAGCATATCAGCACAAACACCTCATACTAACTGCCAAGCATGGTAGTGGAGGGATGATTTGGTCTTGTTTTGCAGCCACAGGATGTGGGGTCTTGGCAGTCATTGAGTCAACTGTGAACACCTCTGTATACCCAAGAATTCTAGAAACTGATGCGAGGCTGTCTGTCCGACAGCCTGGTTTTAAATACTGTGTCAAGCACATGATTTAAAAAAAAGAAAAAAGAAGAAAGATACTAAGTGCACAACCAAATCTACAACAGAATAGCTGAAAAATAAATTAATCAAGGTGCTGCAATGGCGAAATCAAAGTCCAGACCTCAACACGACTGAAACGCTGCAGCAGGTCCGTAAGAGAGCCCTTAAACCCCTTAAAGCCCTTAAACCTCAATTAACTGAAGTAAAGTTGTAAAGAAGAGTGGGCCACAAGTCCTCCACATCAATGTGAGCGGCTAATAAGCCGTACAAAAAAACCCCAATTACTTCTAGTTATTGTTGCTAAAGGTGGTTCTACAAGCTAATGAATCATGGGGGGTACTTAGTTTTTCATACTTTGCTTATGCATTAGGTTTTGTTAAATAATGACACGGCGTGGTATGTCAAGTGTTGTTCATCTGAGGTTGTATTTGAATCATTTTAGACCCTGGTAAGGACCAGATGATTTTTTTTTTCTGTTACGTGTAGTGCAACTGTGTAGCGTTCCTGGTCTCTAACCTTGGTTTCATGTCATTACCACCCTGAATGATCTGTGCATATTGGTTACCATGAATCGAAACTCAAATGTTAAACTTATGAATCCTGTTTGGAAACCACAGTAATATCTGTACCGTTCAGTCCAACTCCAGAACATTTACATTTCTGTTATTTAAAGTCCTCGCATATTTTCATTCGAAGATGGTAACTGAAGCATCTCAGTGTTCAAACATTTTTCTTCTCTTTAACTTTTTGTTTTCATTACAGAACTTGAACATGAGCCTAATGTCACCATGACAACTACAAGTATAAATGGCACTCGACAGGTGACACTAACATGGATGGTAAGTCCGTTTAGAGATTTACACCCTCCATCAGTGTCACTTACAGAGTTTTTACCACTTTTTTCACTTTACATTTTCAGTTTTATCTGCTCTTCAGTGTACATGATGGAAACAGTTGTGAATATATTATTTTTTTCTGTCTAGTTGGTTCAGTTGCATTTCCCTGAACCGAGCTCTCCTTTGTTCTTCAGCCAATGCCGCTTGCAGCAGCAGTGAGGAATGTGACATTGAATTCTTCTCATGGATGTCATTGCATAAAGAGAACATATCACACCAACAAAACTATTCACACCGTGTACGTGTCATACTCTGCTGTCAACATCTCTGTTATTGCCAAAAATGATGTGGGCGAGTCTCCTCCTGCGATCATCCAAGTGCCGGCCGAAAGTGTATCAGATTTAAAATGTAGGCATGCAATATATAGAAAAATGCATATTGTTATATTTCTGCTTAAAGGGTTTAGGTAGACCATAAATGCTTTTATTTTCTTTCTGGCAGCTTGTAACAAAACCTTAAAGGATGAAGAATTAAACAAGACAACTTGCCTCGAGTGGTACGAGCTTCAAGATGCAGGTCAAGAGCCAAAAAAAGTGATAACTTTAACAGGAAAGATGAGTAAGAAGAAGAAAAAACAAATAAGAAAGAGTAAGTTATAAATGAAGTCTGTTTAAATTTGTTCCCAGTTTTCATGAAATGTTCAAGAAAAATAAGTAAAAGATTTTAATTTTATTCTCATTTATCTTGTTTTCACACTGCAGACAAAACAGGCTTTGTGTTTGTGTTACAGACCTGAAGGACTACATTCGTTACCTTTACTTTGAACACAGATGTGATCATGGGAAACCCCAGACTGTTAAAATGTGCTTCTTTTATCAAAAAGAGGGTGGTAAGTGCTTTCTTGTAAGGTGCCTTTACAGTAAGATTCACGGGATTGCTATAGACTTCCTCTCCCAGCTAGGAGGACTGCAAAAAG
This sequence comes from Andinoacara biseriatus, assembly GCA_015108635.1. Lineage (NCBI taxonomy): Eukaryota > Metazoa > Chordata > Actinopteri > Cichliformes > Cichlidae > Andinoacara > Andinoacara biseriatus. The sequence goes on from VUQJ01026597.1 coordinate 15,167, forward strand.
TTGACCACATTAAACAGGGCATGCATATATACATACTTTAACTAAAGGGGAGAGCGGGGCCGGCTGACACATTTTTTCACTGTGTGTCATATTTCTCTTTCATGTGGTAAGATAAAATAGTCAAACCAGTACCAACTGAAACTCCAGCTGTTAAGTTAATGATCACAAATGATTGCTGAAATGATTGTGTTCATGACTAATATTATGTTGATCACTTGTGGGGCTGTTTGGCACAAAATGAAAACACAGCAGTTACAAAGAATGATTTGACAAAATGTAAATAACACAAGCATTTAATTAATACCAGAACCATAGAACACATAGATATTCAGCAGAGCTATGACTATTTTAACCACATAGGGAGTGGTGGGTTGTTTATATTATTAAAAATGCTTCCAAATACATAATCATCATCGTACCCATCATCAACAGGGTGTGATTTGTAAAAAACGTACTCGGCTATCAGTGTAGCTTTTATAAAATAATTATAAACTTCAGCTAAAACCTTCAGAACTTAAACGTATCACCACAGAACCACAAGAATATTATAATATTTTTCCGCCCATCCATTATCTTCTGATTATCTAGTTCAGGGTAGTTTGGTAGTACAGCTGGCTCCGAGTTTCTAGGAGCTGCTGCTTGAGTTTCTCTGCACCTCAAGGTCAGCCTCCTTGGCAGATGTGTGTGAGACCTCCGTGGATTGGATGGAAGGTTCCACACACAGTTCTGCAGCAGGGTTGCTGCTTTGTTCCTGCATGTTTTGGATCACATCTTTCAGTTTGTCAGTTATGGGACTCTATATCTATGTCTGTAACAATCGCTGTGTCACTGTTGTTCTGTGACTTGTTACCGCGAGCCTCCTCTAGCTGTTTAGTGAGATCTTCTATTTTTACTGCGGCATTTGTGTCACAGGCGTTACAGTGTATTTGAAGCCAATCCCATCGAGACTGGTAGAGCGATGCCCTCTTGTTGGCAGCTACCAGTTCCATATTAAGTTGGTTCTGCTTGTTCTGGGAGTCCCACAGTTGCTGTCTGACAGCTGTAATCTCCTCCATTGGATTATATGGGAGTTTGCCCAGACTGGGTCTAAAATTTGGATTGGTTCCATAATCCTGAGTCCCTGCAGAGGGCCCAGGTTTTGTCTTCTGGGGTTTCTGTCTGCATTTACCTGCAACTGCATGCTCCTTGTTTTAGGTCTGAAAACCATCCTGTTTTGTACTCCTGCCATAGTGGTTGCTTCAGGGTTTTTGCTTCTGGAGTTTGCATCTGCTTTTTTTAAGCATCTGCTTTGTTTTGAGTTTGATAACCGTCTGGTGTTGTGCTAAATTTGTCTGAAGGTTTGGACTACTCATACCCTCTTAGAACACAGAATGTGTTGGTGTCGCATCCTTTCATTGCTGGATCAGCATTTTCCCCCATAATCGAGCAGCCCTGCTAGAAGGCAGCTATCAGCTGCAACCACCTGTCATATGTGGTTCTTAATGCATTTTAAATGTCCCACTGTGTAGTTGTCATGAAAGGGAAAATAAACTTTAGAGGCCAAAACCTTTTTTGTTTGTTTTTTGGTACCAGATTTTGATCTTGTTTATTTCTCTTCTAAAGTTATACATTTACCTCGAGTCTGTCGACACCGACTTATTTGTTGAGCCAGCCGCAAGTTTCCATTCTAGGAAATGCATACACTTTGGCATCGCCCAGACCCCAAACAGTACCTGGCTGTTGATTTATAAAGTAAGTCATGAGACCTTAGTAATGGAAATAGGTCTTTTTCGTGTCCTGATGCAGCCGGCGGATACGTACGTAGATGCCGCATTGAGCGGGTGGGCTCGTTGCTGTGATACATCAGTGCATATGTTTGCGGATTTACTGAATTGGCTACAATCCTGCTGACTTAAGAATGGAATTTTATTCATTCCGTCTGTTTAAATATTTTATTTGCACAGAGTATTAGATGTACAGGAGTATACACAATAGAAAGCACTTTGGTGAAGTCTACTTCACTGCAGACTGGCTTTATAAAGACTAAGTCAGCCTTTTACTATTTTTGCTCTGTATCTTTTCTGTTCACATTTTAATAGCACAGCTGTGAGTCTTTTGTTGTAGAGGAAAAAAGCATTAATTATTTTAGGAGCCTTATTATTTAAATATGCCAATAGTTTATTTTTGAGCAATTTCTCATGTACATCTACATGTGAATGTTATTAAAAGTGCCCGTGTGACATTTGGGACATGTAGCTTTGACTGAAAAGTGTCTTTTTGTTTATACAATATATCGTATATCACCGTTCAGCTAAAAAATATTGAGATATATTTTTTGTTCCATATCACCCAGCCCTAACAATACCTGCCACAATTAAATCTTAACGTATTGGATCTTGATGCTGTTTGTTCAGCTTTGCCATTTAACTTAAGTTATTTAATATGAAATAATGTCAAAATGCAACAGCACATAATGCTGTCAAGGACAAATAAATAGTCCACAACAGTAGATTCATCACTGCAGAGTGTTTATTGCAGTGTGGCATCATCTTTTACCCACACCTGCAACTCTCTAGAGCAGGGCTCTTCAACTCCAGGCCTCGAGAGCCCCTGTCCTGCAGGTTTTAGATGTGTCCTTGATCCAACACACCTGACTCAAATAGAGAAGTCAATAGCAAGTTCTCCAGAGTCCTGCTAATTACTTCTCTATTTGACTCAGGTGTGTTGAAGCAGAGACACATCTAAAACCTGCAGGACAGGGGCTCTCGAGGCCTGGAGTTGAAGAGCCCTGCTCTAGATCATGTGTCAGATTCAATCACAGGACGGGCCAGAATTGAACACACAGTCTGCCAAACAGGATTAAAAATCAT
>VUQJ01026598.1:0-10239 GCA_015108635.1 Andinoacara biseriatus
TGTCTCTGTCCAGCACCAAACCAACACATGATGTCAGCCCTCTATTCCTGTCAGTGTGACAGGCATCAAACACCTGTCTGGTCTCTGTCCCACACACACACACACACGCACACGCACACACAAGGACAGGAAGGCCCATCACCAGAGGATATTTGGACACCAGTGTTGATGTGCGTGTGTGTACATGTTTATGAGTTCATAAAGCCAAATATAGGTTATAAAGGAAAGTGTGGTCATAACTCTTTGCTGATGTGCCACTCTCTTCTGCTGACACCTCACACCTGAGTAACATTGCACACACAGACGCATAACTCTTTAGAGCTAATAATCCCATATCTAAAACGAAAGGCAGCGTGTGTAATATGAGAAAGGGCAGGTCTCTGGACATCATAGTCATGATTTGTCCTATAGCAAAGCCCTCACCGTACACCAAAGTCATTCAGGTCTATGGCCTCCTGTACTGGATGACAGACAGGCAGTGTTAGCTCATATGAAATCAGCACTCAGTCACTGCATTAGCTGTTAGCTTTAATTAACTATCATCCTCATTGCTTTGTTGAAATGATCATTTAACTAGACAGAGTTAAGAAAGCTTAAAGGAATAGTTCAGCATGTTGGGAACCATAAACCCTTAAAATGAAGTCTCAGCATTACAGCAGGGCAATAATTGTATTCTCCTATTAATCCACTTAGAGTCACCAATAAACGTAATCTATACCTGTGTGTATTTGGGATGTTATTTATGTGCAGCTGAATAGTGCAGTGGTAGCATCACTGCCTCTGGAACAGCTGCCTCAGGTGAGCTTAGGCCCCCTAATGCTACACAAGCAACTTGAGAAAGTTGCAGGAAGGAGAAATACAAGTGATGAGAACATGGAATTTATGAACTTTAGGAGAGTGGAAAAACAGAAGATGAATATTCAAGCATAATTCTCATCAGATATTATTGCATCATTATCCAATAACCTGTTTTAGCCCTTATGCAACACCAACAATAACATCTCATTTATGTCCACAGAAGCTAAATTACACATGCCTAGCGATGAGCTAAAGTGACCAATTTTTGGTATGTAAACAACATCTTCCAGCCTTTTTGTTCCCGTTTTCTCAGTTTGAGTATAAGTAAGTATAAGAATATATCAGTTTACCTACAGCACACATGTAGCATTGGCATGTACTAGTAGAATGAAATGCTTCTTAAATGACAAAGCCAAGGCACCGGGGTGACTCAGACGTTGAGCCCGTGATACGTATGCCGCATGGCAGTGCAGGCGGAGCAGGTTCGGGTCCCCTGTATCTATCCCCCTGATTTCCTGTCACTCTCCACTGTTAATAAAGCTGCTGCGGCCAAAAAATAAAAAAAAAGACAGAGCCAATATTTCCAATTAATTAATCTGGTTTTTTTTTACTCTTCTTCTCTTTGAAGGAAGTAATTTTTTAAAATAAATAAAACATTTGGGATTTAACATTCCATATTTATTTTACATTAATTTTAACATGAAAAATTAACATAAATTATACATTAAAAATATGAATGGCAGATCTTTTTATGCAAAGACATTCTTTTCTTTTCTTTTTTTTAACCTACTGTGTTTTTTCTTTTACTTACTTTTTTACCTTCTCTTGAAGTATAGCTTCAACTAAAGTGGAGTGGTGGCTTTCAGGTAGAAAGCAATGCTATTAATGGAGCATGAATTAGTCAAAACACAGAGAAGAAAATTTCATCACAGGTTCTGTGATCAAATATTAAAGGTTTGGCTGGGCCACAGATTATCAGAATACAAGTTTTTCAATGGTCGGATTTATGTCTGAACCAGTGACCCATCATTTCATGAACAGAACCATAGAGGATTTACTGATTCATGTAAAATCTCATTCATGTGAGTTTCACACACATACACAAAGACACACACAAACACGCACTGACACGGTCACATACAGCCTGTCAGTTAGAGGTTTCAATAGCTATAAATACAGTCACCGGGGCAAATGCTAGGCATAGTGACAGAGGAGATATGCTGCTGTTTCAGGGGACAGAAGAAGGGAAGAGGGGCGGTGGAATACCTCTGTGGGTATCTGGTATATCTCACCCCATCACTACCAGCCTGTCATGATACACTCCAGTTTTAAGAAATGTCCACTAGAGGGTGATTTAAGACTACACAGCTACAGTAACTGCGGCTGATGCCTTTGGAAACACCAGAGAGAATCTTAGGAATTTTAATTAAAAAGCAAAAACACAATGGCTAGGACTGAAATAGTTGCTTTTAGCAGGACGCTGGAGACACTCCTGTTTTGATTAGCAGTGTATTATCATGAAACTTAATACAAGAAGTTCACATGCAGCTACACAACATCACATCTGAGACACAAAGCTGTTGGTTAGAATTTTAATGAGTGGACGTGACATTCACACACACAGCATGCTGTTAAGTGTTAGCACTCTAATGTCAATTATAGATGATTCTTTGTTTCAGCCATTCCTTTTTTATTAACAATTTTATAGCAAAAAAATGCCACAATCCAACTTTTTGTGCACAAAATTGAACCTTATAACTGTAAATGTAATCATTACCTTTTACTACGGAAAGTCTCAGAAATCATTAAGGTGATGTTGCTATAAAAAGTACCTGAAATGGTATAGCTGTAAATTAAAGTATATACTCACTGGCTTGCCGTGCTTTTTCCATGTAGGTGGTGGAGAGTTCATCACTTAAAGGCGTCTGCTGAGGTCCCACCATAGGCACCAGGTGTTTCCCAGACCCCAACATTAGAGCCTCTTTTGCCCGTTCTTGAGACACTAGGGGTGGGCAGGCCAGCCCAGTACAGCCCCCTGCCTCCTGGAAGCCACTGTCCCCTTCTCCTTCTGCTTCCACCAACCGCTGATCAGGGGTCGGGGTTATCGAGTGAGGGGTCAGCGTGTGGGGGTTGTGTGTAGGAGTGGTCCACTCTGGCTGGTAGACGAGCTCTCTTCGAGGAACACCAACAGTGCACTGACCATCCCACATCCCCTGTGAGGTAACTCCTGCATCTGTGGCGCTCTCATACCTTATAAAAAAGGCAGGATGCAACAAAACAAATCCATTTTATTGTGTAGACTAGAAGGTGGAACATTTTCTAATTGTAAACATCTTAGACTTTAATCCATAAAATCTTTCTCCCTGTAACCATTTTTAACAGTTTAGCAAAGTCATTACAGTCTTATACAACCATAAGACCATAACAAAAGAGTTCAAATATTATTTTGTAGAAAACTTTCTGTTGAATACGGGCAGAAAATGAAAGCTCAGGATCTCTGTTTCGTACCCGCTCATCTCTGAGGTCTCCTCCTCTTCTTGTCTGTCGTAGCGTGAAGGTGAGCGTGCGTGAGGAGGTGTGCGACGTTGGCGGCGGTGCGTGCGTGAATGTGTGTCTGCATCACTGTCTGTTTCTCCATAATAAGCCTCACTATCTGGAGGGGAGGTAATGCCCTGTGGTATCTTGACAGAGGAGAGGATGGAGAAACTGTTGGAGTTCAAGAGGTCTCCGGGAGGAGATAAGACCCTCGTGGAGGAGTGCGGGGATTCAGAGCAACCAGAGTAAGATGAGCACGGGAAGCCAGAAGGGGCCCTGAAATAGCACGGATGCCAAGTTGTGAAAAAAACGGTCAGTAAGATCGGGCGGAAAGGCTGTGTCATAATCTGTGTGTGTGTGTGTGTCTGTATGTGTGTGTGTGTCTGTGGTCTGACCTTTTGACCTTTAGATGGAGTGTGTTGCTCTGTTTGTCAATGAGGCTCATGGCCTCAGCATGGCTGAGCTCTGCACATGCGTGATCATCAATGGCCACCAGCTCATCGTCTTCCTTCAGTCCGGCTCGGCATGCTTTGCTGCGCCTGCGCACCTAAAGACAGAAAAAAGGTTAATAAAAGATTTATATTTGTGGCTTTGTGAGGGCAGAGTGGACACATTGTTTAATCATTACAGGCTCTGCTTTGCATAATCTTTTTTTACTTTATTCGTTTTTTGACTTTTAGACCCAGTGGTTCCCCACCAATTTTGCTTGTAATCGCTTGAAAGTAAGCAACATTTTCAACCTGTTGTTAGCTATTACAGTGCTTATGACACAGAAAAAGATCCTGAGCATTTTAATTAGTCTCTGTCTCATTCTGGAATGACTGACCATTATTCTTTTGAATATGTAAAGTGTTTTTTAAATAGCAGTGTGTAATGTATTTTATACTAGCAATTTAAGGTCAAATGACCCTGATTTCATATCAGCACATATCAGGTAGCATTTATGTTGATAGTTATATATCTGTGGTAGGCCAATATCAGCCGATGATATCAGCCAAACAGCGCATCAGTCTGGCTCTAATTTTTATCACAACATGATGACAATTTCAACATTTTTTGAGATCCCTGTAATTAAGCCTGATCAAACCGACAGAACCCGGCCTAAGAATATTAGGATATTATTGATTTTTTTTTTTTTTAAAAACAAAGAAAAATAAGTATTTGTTAGCTATAACTATATAAAAGTGGCCAAAAACCTTCTGCAGTATGTGGCTCTCCTTTAGTGGCAGTCATCATCGTCCCTGCATCAGAATTAACTCATGAAGTCATGCAGCTGTTGCTGGAGGTCACTAAGAGATGATGTCATAAGATCCTTCAGGAAGTATGTGTGCTGGGGGTGGACACTACTGGGCGAATGATAGATGGTATAGATGGAAAGACGCCTATTCTTGTCTGCTAGATTATAGTTGCCTCTAAGAGCAAAAGATAAAGCTGCATTCTCACATAAACACTCTGATACACACACTTTATCACTGCTGAAGGTAAAAATGTTAAGTGTGTTTAAGCACCTACTTTGCCTTTATCGGTATCTCCTGACCCAATAATCCAAATCCGCCATCATACAAGCGAGGCAAGGACGAGCTATTTATCTCCAGCCAATGTACACACACATTTACCCACACACAGCTCAAGTGAGCATCATGAAAGGGGAGTTTGAACAGCTGCATCACCAGTCGGGACCATGGGGCATGCCTGTCATTCACCATATGTCGCCCACATACCCGAAATAAAACCCTGCAGGAAAATCACCTACATTCTTAGACAAATGGGGGAAAGAGGGCCACTACTGTAATGGATAAACACGCACACACATATGCACACAGACATGCACACAGACATGCAATACTAGAAATAATTAAAGAAGAAAGAAAGTGTGAGTGTGTGTGGCGCCGCGTGTGCGCGCCTGTATTTCTTTGTGTGAACAAGAGGTCGGGCTTTTTCCGTGCTCGGCTTCCAGCTCCTCTTAGATGAGCTATTCTGATCCTCTGGTTGGTGCTCCATTCCCAACTGGGCTTATCTGAGGCATGCCCAAACACACATAAACACACACACACAAACACACACACACACCAACAGAAAGAAGCATACACTCACCACTGATCAAACTCCCATTAAGGATACTTTTTCTGCTTTAAAAGCTTTACTAAACAGAGGCCCCATTCGGAATCAGACATTTTTACTGCTTGTGGATGAATGATGAACTTTTAAGATCGGTGCGAGCAAGTCCACATTCCTGCTTTCCAGAATAGCTTTTCCCATTAGAGAGACTGTCTGGACTGTCATCAAATATAAACACAGATGCAAAAAAGCCTTTAGAGAAACCCAACCAGAAAAAAAAAAATCTCCTAGGTTTAAAGATGGATTAATGTGTCAAACAAATATGTGACAGTGAAAAATATGAAACCAGTTTATTACCTGTTGTAGGTGTGTTCACAGTAGACGGATATGATACACAAACCTATTTCAAAGAAATCCAGGGATGCAGCGATGGAACTTGAGTCAACCCCCAAACATGTGTTCATGCTGCTCACTGATCTGCTAATTCACTCAAAACAGGTGAGGCACAAACTGAACTTGGCAACTGGGAAGCGGAGTGTTTGGCGCCCACTGGAGAGGTTTCTGCCAAAATTCCCTTTTCCTCTTTCCAGTGTTTCAGTACTATTGTTGTGCTCTTCACACCGGTTTTGTTTCTTTCGTTGTATTTACTGAAGCAAAATATTTTATTAAATGGTTAGAAGTAACAGGAAAATGCCCTCATATCTTTCAAAAGCACTTTTACAATTATTCTTATAGACATGGGTAATCCCCCTTCCTCAAAAGCCAATTCTGAGGAAAAACTGTCAGTACTGTGTGAAATTGAGGGGGAATACTTGTTGTCAGGAGTATATATGAAAGTGCATTCTAATTAAAATCCTTTTTAACTGAATTTGCCCATTAAGCAGGTCATTCTTGCCTTTAGTTAATTATAACAACATCGTTACTGACAAAAGTAGAGCTTTGTGAAACAGTTTGCTAACTGTCCAGTCAAGCTTGGCTGAATTTAGGCATTTAAAATCCTTAAAATACCTGCTAGCACCGGAAATTAACATTTCTAGTGACTCTTCTGCAACTGGCAACGTATTAATTTATTCATATTTCATTTTGAGGTCAGATTACAAACCACAAGACCGACCACCGAGGCCTGAGCCCACAGTTAACAGCTGCAATCTCTATCAAATCGTCCACTCATGTTACCACCTTGGCAGCAGTCTTGTCTGCAACATACTGCATGCATGCACATATATCAAATCTAATGTACCTTGGCCACCTGTAGAGGTTTTTGCTGCTCAGCTCCTCCCTGGAGTCTGAAACCCCACGGGGCTCCTCCTGAGAGGCACACCACAATCTCCTCTGCTACCATTCCTGCTCTCAGCTCACAGCCTGCTGTGTGCGTGTGTGGAGGTGTATGCGGTGCTCTCCCCTTCTTCAGTTCCTCACACTCTGTGAGTATTCTGTCACTCCACCCATGAGGAGACAGAAGGTGGCTGGCTTTCTGCTCACACTGGAATGCTGTGTCAGAGGGTGGGAGCTCAGCAGGGTGAGAAGGGGCAAAAACGTGTAGCGTGTGTGTGTGTGTGTGTGTGTGTGTTTGCCCTCATTTGTATTCAACACTTGCCATGTCACTCTCCAGCACCCTGTGCTGGAAGGGGCATTTACTGATATAACCTCCAGAAATAACCATCAGCACCACTCCCTCTTCAACCCCCCATGCTCCCCCAGCACCCAGACTGGTCTTCTTAATGTGCAGCTATGCACTTTGACAGTTTCAGCATGTGTGCTAAAGGGACTTCTCCTATAGTGACTCTGAGGAAGTCATTTGGGATGATTAAACAGAGAAGTTGTCCTGCATTTGCAGCCCAAAATGCAGACAGATCCGGCAGTCCTACAGTGCATTGGCTTCTTCTGGCTTACATTTACAGGCAGTGGAAGTCAGCTGCACCAGTTCAGATGACTACCTCTTAAAACAGTATGATTATTTGATAAAGAGCCAAAACTCTAAACCAAACAAAATAAAACCAACACCCCTTAAAGGATGGCATGGGTTAGCACAGGAACTGTTCTGCTTAGGATTATTGTCTCTGTCAAGGAGATCATGTGATTGGTTTGGCTGGTCTGTTTGTCTGTTTTTAGCAGGATTGTTTAAAATGCTGTGGAGGATTGAGTTGATCTGGATGCAGGAATCTTTGGAAAGATTCTTGATGGTGATAGCAGTAAAAACAAAATCACGAACCAAAGTTGATTTTAATATCCACGTGAAGCCAGGAACTCAATTCATGCATGGTATGGAGGAAATTATCATCCTTGGGAATGGTACAAATTCTTGACAGAGCTTCATAGATTGTTAAAAAAATGAGTCCACTCAATAAATTATTCTGTATTTTTAAAGATTATGCTATGTAATCTCCCATCTCATTCACAATACCTGCATTCCTTTTATATTTAAGGTCCTTAATGTGTCATATTACATTTTGATTTATTGAGGGGGGGTTTTTTCTGTAAGATTTTACACAAAATGCCCTTCCTGATACGACCGTCCCCATCTCCAGGCTTTAGACTGGCACTAGGAGTGCACTGACACATGGCTCCACTGTAGTTGAGTGCAGGCAGGGTGGAGTGGGTGGATATGAGTGTGAGGGGTGATTTGTGACAGAAGGATAGCAGCAAGAGTGAAAGAGAAGGTTTACAAGATGGTAGTGAGACCTGCTATGATGTATTGTGGTTTGGAGTTATTGACAGGAGGCTGAGCTGGAGGTGAAGTTGCTGAGATTTTCAACAGGAGTGACCAGAGGGGGGCCGGATATATCAGAGAGACCGCTCAGGTTGGGTGACTTGGAGACAAACTAAAAGAGGCAAGATTGGGTTTGTACATATGCACAGAAGATGGAGTTGCCAAGCAGGAGGACAAGTGGAATGCTTCATGCAGAGATTGGTGTGTCAGAGGAGGATGTTAGTGACAGAGTGGATGAAGCAGACGATCCACTGTGGAGACCTCTAAAGGGAACAAATACCTTAACCAGATGTAAAATAATTATAAGTAATTATGAAATCATTCTGTATAACCTAAGCATATTTCAATACTATTAATTCTGTACATTTGAAGCTACTTTTATTTATTAAGTAGGTAAAATACTTGGTCCAATAATGAGGAAAAACATTTATTCCATACAAATTTATTGTGAGACTCTTGCGCAATGCAACATTTTGAGTAATAACACCTTACAGGGTTAAGCTCTCTGCCTATTTATTCATTAGTTAAATCATTTACTTTTATAGGGTTTTTTGGGTTAACCATATTAGAAATACATTGTAATGTTTTTACTATGTATTTAATGATCTTGTGTGCTAATCTATATACCAGTTGATTATACACCAAAGACAAGTTCCTGAGCAGCAGACCAATTATTTTCCCACAAGTGGTGATAATCCTATGTAGACGGTTCCTGCATTGGAGACTGGTAGAGTGGAACCAGCATCTGATGGAAAAGGTGATAATACTTTCGATCAATGAGCAGTAAAACATCCTCATAGATTTTGCACTTACTCCAAAGGAGTTAAGCTTTTGGAGAAGGTACAGTCTCTGGTGGCATTTCCAGATAATGTTCTCAGTATTAGCTGCAAATTTAAGATGACAGTCAAAGATGGTGCCCAAATATTTATATTCCTCTACTATTTCAACAGGCATGTCATGGATAGATGTGGTGGCCACTGAAGCTGGATCCATACTTCCTGTTGGAGAAACCACTACCATATCCATTCAATCCCGCCAGCTGCCCCTGTAGGCAGCATTTCCAGGATGACCGACTCCACTTTCTCTGCAGAAACACAGCTCCTAACTTTTTAGGAGTCTCTCCCTGTACTCATGCTCCTGTATCATCTGCTCTAATCAATAGTCACACTCACATTAGCACAGCCTAACACAACTGTACTGATCAAAGTAACAATTCATTTTCACATTAGTGTGTGGATCATCCCATTTCTAATACCATTAGAACAAGTTTGCACTTTTCTGTAAAGGGTGTAGCACACCAAGTTCAACAAAACACTATCTTTTTAATAACTTTCAAACATTCCACACTTTCATTTCCTTGTTTCTTTCATTCAGTTTGAGTTAAATAAACCTACAAAGCTGATGATCCAGATCTCAAACTAACCTAATGTAATGCTGCTTTTCACCCATAAATGTCATGGTCCTGGGGACGATGGCCAGGGTTTTGTGTTCTTTTGGTTTTGTTTGAGTCTCAGCTCTGATTTTGTTTATTAGTTCTCTTTTGTATAGCTCCTCAGTTTGTTATACTTTTGGTTTAGTTCCTTTTGTTCCTGTCTCCCCTGCATCTGTATCGGCCACCTCATTCGGCTGTAGCAGCTCTCCAGCGGGCGGCCACCATGTCTTAAATGCACACACACACAAACACTTCTTAACCCTAAGCACACAGGAACTGCAAAACCAAATTGGATCTGGTGTTAATTAGCTCACTCTTTCAAGGTTTACCGTGTTCATGGACTTATATAATACAAGACTTCTATTAAAGGCTTTTACAGTCTTTTGGCATAACTTACCGACTGTCTTTAAACTACTTTGAAAAGCTTTTTTTATCCCAATGACATAATCGTCCTTCTCCGTCTTCCTTAATGTTTTTGTTTTTTTAACAATTACTCACTCCCGGTCCAGACGACAACTTTCCTTTTCATGCGGAAAGACGTAAATGACAATAAAGGAACCTAAATTTAATGTTTTTAAGTTTTAAACGTGTTTTTGCTCAATATATATTTTTTTATTTTACTGTATTTTAGTTAGTTAGTTAGACCTTAGAATTAAGAGTCTATTTAGTAAAGGTTGTTGATCCCTGACCCCAGCAGTACCCCTTC
>VUQJ01026599.1:0-11112 GCA_015108635.1 Andinoacara biseriatus
TATTAGATCCTATTCCTACTAGACTGTTCAAAGAAGTTTTTCCATTGATTGATGCTTCAATCTTAAAAATGATCAATCTTTCCTTATTAGTTGGCTACGTACCACAGGACTTCAAGGTGGCTGTAATTAAACCATTACTTAAAAAGCCATCACTGACCCAGCTGTCTTAGCTAATTATAGGCCAATCTCCAACCTTCCTTTTCTATCCAAAATCCTTGAAAGAGTAGTTGTAAAACAGCTAACTGATCATCTGCAGAGGAACGGTTTATTTGAAGAGTTTCAGTCAGGTTTCAGAATTCATCACAGCACAGAAACAGCATTAGTGAAGGTTACAAATGATCTTCTTAGAGCCTCTGACAGTGGACTCATCTCTGTGCTTGTCCTGTTGGACCTCAGTGCAGCTTTGATACTGTTGACCATAACATTTTATTACAGAGATTAGAGCATGTCGTAGGTATTAAAGGTACTGCACTGCAGTGGTCTGAATCTTATCTAATAGACTGCAATTTGTTCATGTAAATGGAGAGTCTTCTTCACACACTAAGGTTAATTATGGAGTTCCACAGGGTTCTGTGCTAGGACCAATTTTATTTGTCATGTGTGGCTGGCAGGGTTGGACCCAAATGCAGGATGCATGAAGCTGAGCTCCACTCAAAACAGCTTTAATGCTGGAATCTTCTCACAAGATACAAAAACTCAAAACATTAAAAACTAAATCTCAACCAATGCTGGGGGGGAAACACTAAACAGGGAACACACAACTAAGGGAGCACAGACAGTGACACAACAAAGAACTAAACAACACTTAAATACACACACTAGTTAATCAGGGAAAGAGAGACAGCTGGAGAAGACAAGGCACAGGTGAACAAAATGACACTAATGACACGAGGAAGCAAAACTAAACACAAAGCACAGGGAACAAGGGACTGTCAAAATAAAACAGGAATTGACCAACAAAGACACACTTGACACATGAGGAGGCAAGCATACCGAGGGAAAATAGGTCCATACAGATGAGGAAGGTACGCTAAAAGGGGCAAAATAGGCAAGACAAGAAAACAGGGAAACCTGAATGAAATATAACTATAACCAAAACAGAATGAAGCAAAACAAACTGAGAATCTAAAATGGAAGGAAAAATTAAGAAACACAACCAGAGAAATAACAATAAACAGAACTTCACAAAAGAAACTCAAAACACGAGGCCACCGGCCCAGGACCATCACAATTTACACTATACATGCTTAGGTAGTATTAATAGAAAGCATTAAACAGATTATTATTATTCCCTGTGTCTCTTCCACAGTGTGTCTTCTGTCCTCTCCCCTCAGCAGATGACTGCCCCTCCCTGAGCCTGGTTCTGCTGGAGGTTTCTTCCTGTTAAAAGGGAGTTTTTCCTTCCCACTGTCACCAAGTGCTACTCACAGGGGGTCGTTTTGACTGTTGGGTTTTCTCTGTATTATTGTAGGATCTTTATTTATTATATTCTAAAGCTCCTTGAGGTGACTGTTGTAATTTGGTGCTATATGAATAAAATTGTATTGAATTGAACCTTTTGGCTCACAAAAATATCAAATTTGAAGAAAACAGATGCCCCATAAACACAAGCAATGGTAAAGGTTACAAAAAACATGAGGATGATCACAAGTTGGATTTGATGAATTGACACCTGAAAGATTCCTATTGGCTGATCACCTCTAGAAATGAGCAGATTATTTCAATTAAATTGGTTTGAGTCCCTGATGAGTGGTTGGTTTTAGGTTAAATATGCAGATGGAATAAAAGCATTTTATTTGTAATTTTGTTGTTTTTGGAAGTTTTAATTATTTTTAATACGCATATTTCATCCTAACAAACGATTATTTTACTTTGAATTTGAAAACAAGCTTTAATTCCATGTTTTTGTGCGACGGTTATTTCTCCTAACAGAATCATGACGTTTTGTTCTCGTCTCTTGCAAAATGTCTTTGTTTTTTTCCTTAAGGCAGTGATGATTCAGCCATAAAACCAGCTTCAATAGAACATAATCATTTTCTGTGAATGCTTACAAAAACATTTACACAGCCTTCTGGTTCTGAACTTTTTCTGTGGACACTAAAAAATCACAAGCCAGACTGAAAAAGCACGAGTAGATTAAAAGATTCTATAATCACATGCCACAAATCACATGTTAAAGATATGCAATGCTGAAAGAAAATTCACTGTTTTTGCATGATTTCCGCCCAAAGCCGCAGAACATGATACAATACTTCAAATCCATAAACACGGGAAAGCTAACGACATCAACGGCTCAGCCAGTTAGAGTCAAATGAATGAAAGCTGAAGATATAAAGTGCTTGTTGGAGGACAAAAACAGTCATGATCTTGTGTGTGTTGTGTTCAGGCCAGCAGGTTCTAGGTCTGGTAGAGAATCAGAGTGACTGGTACCTGGGGAACCTGTGGAAGAACCATCGACCCTGGCCAGCACTGGGCCGAGGCTTTAACACCGGTGAGTACCTGATAACCTGCCTCCACACGTCAGCACATTTAAAACTGTAACAGTGATCTCGAGCTGCTTCAGTCAGCGTGTTGTAAAAACTTGATTTTGGATCATCTGAGAAACCTGCTGTGACTACCAAGTGGGTCCTTGTGCGTTTACTGCTGCTCTTTTTGTCACAGCGATTTTTCTCTGTATTATTGTACACCAAGGCCCACTGCATTCACAATCATTTTACAATGAACATTTTCTTGGTCACCAATACCTGAACTTGACTTCCACTTTTCTTGTAAACTACTGCTTATGATTTACACTCTGTTATTTGTGCCTTAGTCAATTTACTATTCAGAGCACTGACAGCTGCTCAGAGGATCCTGTGACCTCACAAAGTCTGAGGAATTAAATTATTTCGAACTTTTACCACCGTGCAACATTTCCCACTCTAAAATTATATAAAACAAAAAAAAACTTGAAGGAATTAATCATCTTTAAATTGTATTTTCAACAGCAGTAAATGTTTTACTCACTTAACTACTCAGAATAACCACAACTATGACTGCAAGTCTGCATGTCTGCATGTTTACATGTTTATGTGTTTACAAGTTTGCATGTTTACATGTTTGCATGTTCGCATGTTTACATGTTTGCATGTTTACATGCCACTTTACTGCTGTAAATGTTTCAGTTTTAGAATAAAGATCAAACAACTGAACATAAGGCCACAGTGTGCAACAGGCTACCACACTGATCTGAAATAAATTTAGCAGAATTATTCCCAGATTAAATAAATTAATCACTGTTAGTTCTACGCGATTGAACACTTTAGTATCAGCAGAGACGAGTTCCAGCTGTAAGTCGCCACGTTAATACTCAGACTTTGTGTAAGTGTGAGAATCACACGTTCACCCAAATCCACAAAGTTGCATCTTTTAAAGACTAACCCTGCAAGCATGCTTTAGCTATTGGAGCGAGAACACAGCGTTGTAGGTGTTCATATTCAGTAAATAGACTTTATTGAACTGAATGTCCTGCACCACAACATTTACAGACCTGTGTTAAAGTCAGCTTGAGATTTCATGCTTGAAAACTCAGTGACTGAAAGCTGCTGGATGCTGACTCGGCAGCAGAGACACTAAGAAGTTCTCTACTGCGAACAGTTACCTGCTGTGTGGAAGAAAGAAAAACACTTTGGTCTAAATGCTCTGTGTGTCGTGGAATTAAAATGTGTTTTTAGGGCTTTGGATTGAACCCATCAAGCTTAACGACTGAGACTGACACATGAAAACATCCTGATAATCGGGTTTAAATAACCCTTCATTTGTAGTCCATATTCCTCTGTATTCACATACAAGACATCATGTATGGCGAGTTCATTAAAGACTGTGTAACAAAAATAGCAGAATACATTTGAAATCAGATGTTAAGAGACACCAAACCTTTTTCTTTAGCCTGCGATGAAAGCACAGATTCTTCAGACTCTGCGTAGTTATTGAATTTTTCTTTTTGGAGAGGTGCTGATGGTGATATGAACATAACAGTAGAGATGGAACTGATTTATTCCTCAATGTTTGCTCAGCTGTTGATATGAAACCACCACGGAGCAAAGTTAGCGGGATTATTGCCGATGGTGCAGCGGCCATGTCTGCTGAACGGAGTGGATTGTTCGTACTGATCTGTAACGAAGTCCGAGAAGAAGGAGGCGACACTGTTAAACTTCACTGCATTATTCAGCAGCAGGTTCTTTGTGCTAAACATCTGAAATCTGATCATGTCATGAAGCCGGTAGTAAATTCATTTAATCCGCTCTAATGTACCACAGCCAGTTCCAACAGTTCCTGCTTACATACATGCTGAATATGGAATCTCGTTGCAAATGCAGTGACGATAAAGGAATCTTGAATATACCACAAAGATATGCCACAGGTGGCTCAGCAAGGGCATTGCACTGCAGTGATTATTTTTGGCTGAAAGGCGAACTGCCAAAGACCGAATGGATGGCGGACTTGGCTTTTTTGGTTCACATAACAAAGCATCTGAATGTCAGCCTTCAAGGGAAAGATGCAGGAGTGAGCCAAATATTTGCACACACCAAGGCCTTTGAAACAAAGCTGCAACTTTTCCAGAGACAATTGCTACAAATGGAGCTATTATCTTCAGCTTTCAGCGCTGACCCCGATGATGCTCCACCTCACCTGCAGCTTCCTGAGCTTCAGAGAGTAAAGGCTGCAGTCTTTTTACCAGCAGCTGGATCAGATCAGATTTCCAGAGATGCAAACATTTGCATAGAAAAAGCTTGCTCGGTTCCACATACTTGTGTCAGCAGAGTTTCTCTGATCTGAACTTGAACAAGAACCACTTGAGATCAAGATTAAAGTGACTCCCACTGAGTGACATCAAAAACTCCCTCTCATAACTCAATATACACTTTATTCCCCAATTTGTAAATCGAAGTAATCATGGTTACGTTCCATGTTGGAGGAACAACATGATGTCTAATTGACAAATTAATCACGTGTATTTTCGGACTCTTTGTGAGTCTTTATAATTTTTTTAATTTAGCTATAATAGATTCCACTTCTGATTCAGTAATTTCATCTAATCTGAAAATAGGCGAAGAATCATTAACTGGGTGAGATGAACTTTCGTGTGAAGTAAAGAATTGTAAAAAATTTTCAACTGAATTAAAAAAAAAATATATATATATATTAAATTCAGTTAGCGCAGCCAGAGGATCTTTTGCCAGATCTTCTTATCATTTATTTCTGCGTTTCCAGTTTTAAGAAATTTTTTAAGTAATTGATTCCTTGTCTTCATTGGTTCTGGGTTTGTCAGGGAGCCATGGTAGATCACCTTTGTTTTGTTATTCTTCCTCTTTCTCATAAATAAATCCAGAACATTTATTTTGGAATAGAAGGTGACACTATTGAAATGAAACTATTTCAGTCCAGTCTGTCATGGGAAGCTGTGTGAAAGGCAAAGGTGGACCCTCAGGGACTCTCAAGGCAGGACTGAACTTAACATTGTTTTTATTGAGGCAATAACAAGGAATACTGAATACACATAAACTGGGAATGGACGGGTGCCAGAGCTAAACCTAAACTAAGGAGCAGGGTGACACACAGCAGGGTAACAGACCCAGGATAATGAGAGGATCGGGAACAGGTGGAGACACAGCTGGGAATAATTAAACAGGACAAGACCAGGAAGTAAACTAAAAATAAGGCAGACAACGTAAACCAGGAAACAAACAGGCACCGGACAGAAATGCAGACTAGTCACAACACTGGGAATAAAATTCAGTAAAAAAACAGACAAGACAGGAGACATGACAGAGGGACAAAACAGACACTAGAACACAGAGACGCAGGGGAGACGGGAACAAAGGGAACCAGGAATGCAAAGTTCAGGACAGTTCAGACGGCCATCCAGACCAAACACAGTGGCCAGAAGAAAAAATGGTGGCACAAAGCTGGGAAATGGATGCCAGAATGAGGCAGAACAGAGGTCAAAACAGTTCAGGGGGTCTCCCAGGCCAAGGGACAAGACGACAGAATCCAAACAGGTCAGGATGCCGCCCCGGCCAGGGGGCTAGACCTAAAGGCTGAGGTCCATCAAGGAGGGGAAGCACATCAGGAGGCCGAGCAGGCGGCCAGCCGCAGAGACAAAGCAGAGGAGGAAGCCAGCCACGATCCCAGCGGCAGCAACGAGGCAGGGCGGGGGGGCCATCCGCGATCCTCGTGGGGGTGACTATCTGAAACCATACAAGGTAGCCGACGAAGACGGAACACCTCAACCATAGGTAACGTCGGATACTCTGGCGGAGCAGGACCTTCTGGCTCTGGATGTGCAGGCTGGGACTGAGGTGCAGGGCGCACAACCATCTCCTCGGGTGGGTGGGGCTGCTCTGGGGATTGCTAGGGGGATTCTGGTGGTGCCATGATGAGAGCTCCACCTGAGGTGGAGGTGCAGACACTGAGGGCTCTTATCTGACGTCTGACCAAGCTGTGAACAGATTGCAAGGCCCGGCGACAGCAGATGTGGGTGAAAAAGTTCCAGGCTGAGGCCCAGCTACTCGAGCCAGTCCACCTGCCCAGGCCAGTACCGGCTGAGTGACTGAGGCACAGAAAACTGCGGTGCGGGCTGAGATGATGAAGACTGAGGTGCAGACTGTGGCGGTGTAGCAGGTGGTGAAGGCTGAGGTGGTGCTGGGCACACAGCCATGACCTCCAATGACTGGAGCCTCTCTGCAGGGCATGCAGCCATCTCAACGGACAACTGGGGCTGCTCACGGGGGCTCACTGCCATCTCCTGAAGCCGGAGTCTAGGACGGGCCTTAGCCGCCCTCACCCGAGACACAGGTACAGGTGCAGAGATGGGCTGGTCCTTGGCCACCTCCACCCAAAACACAGGTACAGGTGCACAGACGGGCCAGTCCTCAGCCATCCCTACCCAAGGAACAGGAATGGGTGCAGGATGCTCAGGCACAGTCTTGACGGGAGCAACAGTCTTACGTGGGTCAAACTAAGGTGAAAAACAGACAGTCTCAGGAGTAGCAACAGTAGTAGCCTCAACAACAGTCTCTGTATTAGCAGAGACTGTTGTCCAGACTAGGTGGACAGAGATGCAGTGTGTTTAATAGAAAGTCCATATAATGAGTCCAAAAGCCAAGGCAGGCCGGAAACCAGTCTCTGCAGCTTGGAAACGACAGCCTCCTTGTATTCATCATAGGGACCAATTAAATAATCATTAAATAAAATAGTCACTGTGTAAATATATGCTGCAGGGTCCCTTTCAATAAAGCTTACTCAGACAGGGCAGAGAAAGAGTCAAAACTAGCATCAACATGAACTGCAACATGAACAAGACAGGAAACAGAAACTTTAGGCTCAATATCACAACAGGTAGTGACATTTATTTGCCAGTGTTAAAAAAGGACCAGAACAGAGTTCACTTAACGAGGCAGGTTTTGTTTATAGATTCTGAAAAACAGTTTTTGTACAGATGTGGCCTAAAACTTGTTGTATAATCAGAACAAGAGTTAAAATAAGAATGTTGTGTACTCAGTGGCCGACTCAGGACACACTGTCCGTTCATGCTGTCCTTAACTCTCCCACCAGACGTCTCTTCAGTGACTCCTGGTCCCGGAAACAATTCCTCCTCCTCGTTATCCCTCTCGGGCTCAGGGTTGATCAGTGAACAGAGGAGAAGCTCTGCAGTCACTCACCATATGATTGTTCGCTGACTCCTAGGGCAGGGCAGCTGTAGTTCAGTGTGGTGGTTAAACTCTGATTAAAAAGGGTTCCTTTAATTTTTTTTGAGCAGTGTATATATAGTAGAAACTTCTATATCCTGTTAGTATGGAGTATAAAACTGAACGAGTAGGTAATTTTCAACAGAGATGTTTTCAGTGCACTGATGAGATGCAGACAGCTACAGGGCTTGTTTAAAGGCTCAGTCTGTAATTTCAAAAAGCCTCAGTGCAACTCTCAGTAAATCTAATTGGACTCGATTTCGCCCTGTTATTATTTTTCTCTGTCTGTGTACAGTTTATATTCCCCCATCAAATCCAGTGGGTCTCTTTCTTTTGAAAGCAGACGGTTGTTTTTGGAGCACGATGATAACCTGTCTATGGACCATAACCCAAAACAAAGCGCACAGCTCGCTGCAGTCTGGATCTCACAGCGGCAGGAGAATTGTAGAGAATTGTAAAACTGATCTGAACAGATCTTATTGTAAAGCCTCGTGTTCTGCTCTTAAATGTAATGTGGGTGTGATTGTGCAGCAGAAACAGTGTTTGATTTACACACAACAGCAGTTTGACAGAAAGCCTCCAGTTCAGCTGCGGTTGGTGGGCTTCGTGGCTGCGGCCGTGGAAACAGATGGAACACAGCAGGGCGTGTGAGAGATGATTCATCACGATTCACCCTGTCACTCCCGCTCTGAGACTTTGCTGCTCTATGTGTTTGTAGCAGCCATGAAGATTTCTTTCTTTAGCCAGCAAACTGAGAGGCTGTGACTCTCCTGTTTGTTTAGGGCAGAAAGTTAGCAGACGAAAACCATTCTAGGCATTATTTGTGTCTCCACGACAATTTTAACACAAGGCTGTGATTCAGAGCCTCATGATTTGAATTTATCACCCTTAACAGGCAGCTAGATGCGAATCGCTGTGTTTCGTAAGTTACTTGTTGGTACCAAGAATGGAACGATACCACTTTTTTATGTCCGATACCGATACTGATCTTTTACATTTGGATATCTGCTGATACCGATACAAATCCGATCTTTTTAAAAAAGAAACACAATTTTTTAAATGCCTGGATACATTTTAGTCAACAGTCTCCTCACACATCAAAATCAAAATCGAAACACTATTTAATGCATTGCATTTTTAATTCCGTTCCGATATCCGATCCAGTAATTTAGGACAGGATCGGACCAATACCAATACTGAATATCGGATCAGCGCATCCCTAGTTGGTACCATTGTATCTATGTTGTGTGTGTGTGTGTGTTTGAGCATGTGTGTTTGTGTCTACTTGACAGGGGTTATTTTGCTTCTCCTGGATCGTCTACGGAAGCTCAGATGGGAGCAGATGTGGAGGTTGACTGCAGAAAGAGAACTAATGAGTATGCTGTCCACTTCCTTGGCAGACCAGGTGAGACGCACACATATTATCATAGCACACATCAAAATTGTATAACTTGTAGGAATATATCAAAGGGAACAGTCCACTCACACATCGGATCCTAATGATTGAGCTGTTCAAATGTTTACTGTGTCACTGTGTAATTTGTTGGCAACAAAATGAGCAGTGTGTTTAAGTGAATCAATGCTGTTAAAGTACTCACCCCGTTTATTATTTATTAGTGGTGTTTTGCATATGCCAAACTTAAATATTTCAGATCAAACAAATCTAGACAAAGATAACCTGAGTAAATGCAAAATGTAGTTTTTAAATGATTCATTTATTAAGGGAAAAGAGCTGTCCAACCCTACCTGACACTGTGTGAAAAAGTAATTGCCTCTTCTTTGTTAAATCATAAATTAATTGTGATTAACCACATTTTTTGGAAAGCTGAGTTCAATTGCTGAATCAAGAAATCACTTAAATGGAACCTGCCTGACAAAGTGAAGCAGGCTGAAAGATGTCAAAGAGCGGCACCATGCTCTAAAGAAACTCAAGAACACGTGAGACAGTCATTGATAACTATCAGTCTGGGAAGGGTTGCAAAGCCATTTCTAAGGCTTTGGGACTTCCACGAACCACAGTGATTATCCACACGTGGAGAAAACCTGGATCAGTGGTAAACCTTCCCAGGATGACTCATAAAGGAGGTCATAAAAGAACCCAAAACAACATCTAAAGAACTGCGGGCCTCACTTGCCTCAGTTAAGCTCAGAGTTCATGATTCAACAATAAGAGACTGGGCAAAAATGGCATCGATGTGAGAGCTCCAAGGAGAAAACCACTGCTGACAAGAAAGAACACCAAGGCTCATCTCACATTTGCCAAAATACAGCTGGATCATCCCCAAGACTTTTGGGAAATATTCTGTGGACTGACGAGACAAAAGATGAACTTTTTGGAAGGTTTGAGTCCTGTTGCATCTGCATAAACTAACACAGCATTTGATTTAAAAAGAGCATCACATCAACAGTCAAACATGGTGGTGGTAGTGTGATGGTCTGGGGCTGCTTTACTGCTCAGTATCTCGACGACTTCTTCTAATTGATGGAAACATGAATTTTGCTCTATACTACAAAATCCTGGAGGAGAATGTCCGGCCAGCCGTTCGTGCCTTAAAGCTCAAGTGCACACCTAACTGCAGCAGGACAAAGAGCCAAGAGAGAAAACCCCAAAATTAAGTGGCCAAGTCAAAGTCCGGACTTAAATCAGATTGAAATGCTTTGGCCTTTCGGGCTCAAGCTCTCCAGTATGGGTGAATTTTAAAACTTCCTCCTCAACAATGTGAAAGACTCATTCCAGTTATTATGAACACTTGATTTCAGTTCTTGCATTCAAGGGTGGCAAAACCAATTATAGGTTTAGGGGCAGTTACCTTTTCACACAGGGACAGGAAGTTTTGGACAACTTTTTTCCTTTAATAATCATCATTTAAAAACTGCAGTTTGTATTTAATTGGGTTATCTTTGTCTAATTAATTTCAATAGTTACTTCCTCCAAACCATCAACATGTTTATTAGATCCTATTCCTACTGGACTGTTCAAAGAAGTCTTTCCATTGATTGATGCTTCAATCTTTAAAATGATCAATCTTTCCTTATTAGTTGGCTACGTACCACAGGACTTCAAGGTGGCTGTAATTAAACCATTACTTAAAAAGCCATCACTGACCCAGCTGTCTTAGCTAATTATAGGCCAATCTCCAACCTTCCTTTTCTATCCAAAATCCTTGAAAGAGTAGTTGTAAAACAGCTAACTGATCATCTGCAGAGGAACGGTTTATTTGAAGAGTTTCAGTCAGGTTTCACAATTCATCACAGCACAGAAACAGCATTAGTGAAGGTTACAAATGATCTTCTTAGAGCCTCTGACAGTGGACTCATCTCTGTGCTTGTCCTGTTGGACCTCAGTGCAGCTTTGATACTGTTGACCATAACATTTTATTAT